>LGSN01001291.1:0-10455 GCA_001314375.1 Phytophthora podocarpi
GAGGGTCCTCGCCGAAGCTCTCGTACTGGTAGACTTTGTACGTCGCGGGGATAGTGGCCATGTTGAAGCTGGTGTTGGCGAACGGATGATTGTTGCCGAATTTGGCGTTTTCGGAAATGAAGAAGGCGAATACGTCTCAGTTGCAGTGAACTCTACGCTCCTTCTGACATTAAAACACTTCACTTCGCTGCTCGTGGAGATGACGTACTGGAGATGACGTACTCAATGGCGTACGAATAGGTAAACTTCAAGCATTTTCACCTTGAAGTCAGCAGTGACGATCATTTTCACTGAAAATGATGGTCACTGCTGATTATGGTCACGTAAATTGCTGTAGTCGTCGATTGCATAATGATATTGTGATCTTTCAAAGGTGCTCATGCAAGTGTTAACGTTGAAGTGACATCTGGGCCATCCGAATCGAGTCACTTGGGTAGACTGAGGCATTGCTTACCTTTTTGCATCGTCTACTTACTCCTCTTCACGCTTGGGAACTTTTGGCGTCTTCACGGAGTTGCGACTTGCATCTAGGGTTTCAGTCGCCAATTTTAACTTCAACTGATTGATGTTCATCCCATGTCCTGTACATTTTCGAGGACTCCACTCCAAACCTCCTTGCTGATTCCTTGCTGACTCTTGTTAGTTGTAGTACTGGGAGTAAGGGTTCAATTCTTGCCATGGACCCTAGCAATCCTGAGTTTCAGGAGGCACTACGAGACCATGCAAGAAGTCTTGGTGTGGACCCGGACGCAGAAAGGTATCTGCTACCGCTTGTGCAGGAGGCCTTGCTAGCTGAACTACCATCAGACTGGGAACAGGGTGAGACTGAAGACGGCACACTGTACTACTTTAACTCGAACACGGAGGAAAGCATTTGGGAACACCCGCTGGACGCACACTATCGCGAGCTCATCCAGACCAAAAAGGATGAGCATGCTGAGCAACCAACTGAGACTATCCCTGACGCCATTGAAGCGAAGAGCGGCATGAAATCCACCACTAGTGCACCAACCAACAGCGTCGATGTGTACAGCTTCGATGATATCAGCGATGAGGAAGCCTCACCAGCACCAGCTCCGGTGTCAAGCAAGTCCAGAATCAGTGACCTCTTCGCCACACCGACGTTATCCATGTCAGCAAGGAAAACGGGCAATAGCACGAATTCCTCACTTGATACTGCAGCCGCAGTGACAGAGCGACCACAGATCACTCCTGCAGCCCCTGCTGGCTTTGGCTTCGGTCGTGATCGGTCCTGGCTTCTCGATAATGATGACGACGACGTGGCTCCAATTGCGCTAAACCCAACACCGTTATCTACACAAACTCCACTGCAAAAGCAAGATGTGACGGCGACCAGTTCTGACACAGGTTCTTCAACAGCAACATCACGCCTCGGAGCGTTCAGCTCTCGAAGATCTGGCTACTCAGCGTCCTCCACCAACGTGACGCCAACGTTTTCGCTTTCTTCTGCCACCCCCATAGACGTGGTGGCCCCAGTCAACGAGCTGCCCGCTAGCCAAACTACAACGCAGGTAGGCTCACGGTCGAGCAGCATAACTTCATCCATTAAAGGACCGTATTTCCAAGACACGCCAGCTCAGCCTACCACGACTACAGCATCCGCACCATCGCCCACAACAACAGCCAAGATGCAGCAACTAGAGAAGAAACTGGCCGATGCAGCAAGTGATCTCGAACGCGAGCGAGCTGCCCATTCAGAGACCACGCGCCAGCTTCAGACGGCTCAACAGGAAGCGAAAGAAAGTAATTATCTCAAGATGAAAGTCAACGAGCTAAAGGCCAAACTTTCAGAGCAAGAGAGCGCTGCCTCCACACGCGAAAAACAACAGCTTGATAAACTTGCAGAGCAAGAAAGCTCGGCGGCAGCGCGTGAGAAGCAGCAAGTGGATAAACTTGCAAAGTTGGAGGCTGAGAACGCACGACTCATCAAGCAACAGGGACAAACGCAAAACCAGCAGATGGAGACCCAGCAAAAAGAAGCTCAGCAAAGCCGAGAAGCCCTTGAGAGCAAGCAGGCAGAACTTGAGCGTCTTCAAAAGCATCTTTCAGAGCAGGAACAAGAGGCAAAAACAGCCTTGAACGCTCACGAGAAAGCACAAGTTGAGCTGCAGCAAAAGCTTGAACAACAGGTGGCATCAGCCGAAGTAGCAGGCCGACAACATGCCACGGAAGTTGCAGCTCTGCGTGAACAAGTTGAAAAACTCGAACAGCAGCATCGTTCACTTAAAAACACCGCCGATGAGCAGACCACAAAGTGCGAACAACTCGACAAACTACAGCAGGAGCTCCGCACGTTGAAAAGCACAGCAGGTGAGCAAGCCACTATGTGCGAACAACTTGAGATGCTTCAACTGGAACTTCGCACACTGAAAATCACGGCGGATGAACGAGCTGTAAAGTGCGAGCAGCTTGGAACTGTTCAGGAAGCGCTGACTAAGCAGGAGAAGCTGAATCGGGAAAATGAGGAGAGAAACCGCGACTTGCAGGCTCAGATTGATCGTGCCCAACGGGAAAATACAGACACGACCAGGAAGCACGATACATTGGTCCATGACCTTGAATCCAAGCAAGCTGAGACCTCGACACTGCAAGCTGCACTGCTCAGGACACAAGACGACCTTCGTAGGACCCAGGAGGAGCTTCGCAAGGCCCACGATGAACTTCGAACAGTGAATAGCAGTTTTGAGCAGCAGCGACACCAGCAGCAATTAGCTCTTGATCGAGAGCGTATCACGGCTGATGCTAAAGCGCAGGCACAAACTCGCATCCAGAGGCTGCAAACTCAGCTGAATGCACAACTGGACGAGCAAACTGCTGCGAAGACCAAGCTCCAGTCAGAGGTGATTGAGTTGCGAGGAGAGCTGGTCAGTGTACAGGCACAACAAGTGAAGCCACTCAAGAAATTGCGCGACCAGCTCCAACGTGAAGTCGATCGTCTCACAGAACGCACAGCAATTCTAGAGCAGGAGCAGCGCTCGGCGAAACAAGAGCTGTTGGGACAGACTGACCGCGCGAATCAGCTGGAGATCGAAGTTGACGTGCTTGTGCGTCGGGAACAGCAACGAAAAGCACAGACAGACGTGCTGAGTACTGCCAAATACACAGCCGAGAAACAGCTCGCGACTTTGCAAGAAGAGCTGCTCACCACTCAGCATGACAAGCGAGTGGATACCGACAAGCTGAACTTCCGTGTGCGCGAGCTTGAAAGTCAGGTGACGCAGAAGGAGTACGAAGCCGCACGTCTGGAAGAGCGGTTCGGTAAAGCGGAGGCTTGGCGTGCAAAAGAAGCTGCTCGAGTGGAAAAACGTGATGCTCAGCTGATGGAGCTACGCGAACAACTCACAGCACTGCAGGCACGTCACGTAGAGATTGAGACCAGCGCCGAAATCCAGGAGCTGCGTGCGTCCAAGCAAAAGACGGAGTTGAAAATGCAGAAGCTCGAGCGCGAACTGAGTGATGAATGTGACGCCCGCAAACGTGACGAGATCCGACGAACTGAGGAGCTTCAGCGCATGCAGCAGGCAGTGGAGTGGCAGCTGCCGCAGCTTGCTCAGGCTTGTGTGACCCGATCCAGTGACGAGTGGGCGCGGAAATGCCGAGACGTAGCCAAAAAGCTGCGAGACGAGCTTAGTATGCGCGCCTTGCAAGAACGCAACGAGCTTGTAGCACGAGAGCACCAGGCGCACGAGGCTTGCGAGCGCGCGGAGCAGAAGCTCAAAACTGCTGTGGCCGAAAGCGAGTTCCTGAGACGCGAGGTGAGTCGTCTCGAGGACAACAACAAGGTGCTACTCGAGCAGCTTCACACCATCCGTGTGTACCTGACGCAGCGGTCTATGCCTAGACAAGTTTCTGGTGTGGGCTCGCCGCCATGGGCTTGTAGCACGCAACCCACGCCAAATCCGACGCCTCCTACTGTCGCAGGCGGCCCAATGGGTGGCGCCCCAGGCCCGTTGAACTTCAGTGATTTCTCCACAGTCAACCAGCTCAACACGCAGCTCGGCATCTTGCACGCGCAGTTCCAGCAGCTCTTCGACTCCAACGAGCGCCGACGAGCGCCCACCACGTCCTTCTCGCCCAGCGATCGCTTCGAGATCCCAGGCTCGCCAACAGCGTCGACTTCAAGAGCTCCGGGGACTCCAAAGCAGTCTTTCAGCAAGGAAAATCAGCGACGAGAAGCCGAAGCGAAGCGGAACGAAGACGAAGACGCCGAGATCCAGCGACTCGCCATGGACGCGTTGATGGACCAGAAGTTGTCGGCCAGCAACGTTCACAATGGGAGCAATCCGTCCACACTCCAACGACAGCAGGAAGAGCTGCTGGCGACGCTTGAATCGCTCGGAGAAGCTTCGAGTCCGCGCTGGCTGCCGGTTTATCGCCCGGGATCCGATTCAGTCGTCAGCATGGACGAAGACGATAGTGGAGAACTCCATGAACCGCATTCCACTTTGTGGTACCAGCAGGACTACTGGCGCCGCAAGTACCAATAGAATAAATACTGTAAGTTATACATGTTTGTCCATTTGTCGAGAGCGCTGCTGCTGCTGGCCATGCTCAGCGGCCGAGGTGAGGTGTCTTGGTGCATTGCGCGCCATAGCTTGACGTCTGTGACGTGGCCGTCGTGGCACTGCTTTACCCTTTAACAAGTTGAACTTGAGCAGGTCTGAACTTTGAAAATAAAAGACATAATTATTCAGATAACTTACTAAGTTAAAGAAATATAATTCGCGAGAACGTATTACCTGTTTCGTAAGCATTCACAGTTTCATATAGGATTTTAAAGGAAGTATGTAAAACCTCGCATGAGGTTAAACAAATTGTCTTGATTTCAGTAAGGTCCAATACAAACCTTCATACAATTCCCAATATGAGGCTGAGACCGACACAGCTCCAGTTCAGATTTAGCGGACCAAGTGTCTCCTGACGTTCCGGTGGTCCTCCCATAGAGATCCGAGCATGTTGCGCTCCTCGCAGATGAAGCAGGCGCTGGCCAAGACGCTGGCTCGCCCAGCCGCCACCCGCGGCTTCGCCGTGCGCAGCTCGCATCCGCTATCCGGCGTCGAGACGTCGGCGCTCACGTCCAAGTACACGGTCGTGGACCACGAGTACGACGCCGTGGTGGTGGGCGCCGGCGGCGCCGGCCTGCGCGCGGCCATGGGCTGCGCCGAGGCCGGGCTGAAGACGGCCTGCATCTCCAAGCTGTTCCCCACGCGATCGCACACGGTGGCAGCCCAGGGCGGCATCAACGCGGCGCTGGGCAACATGTCGGAGGACGACTGGCGGTGGCACATGTACGACACGGTCAAGGGCAGCGACTGGCTCGGAGACCAGGACGCCATCCACTACATGTGCAAAGAGGTGCGTCCTGTTCACTTTCCTGCTTCTGCGGGTCTTCAATGTGCTGATCCAGTGTATCTATGACCTCGTGGGTGCTACAGGCTCCTGAGGCCGTGCGCGAGCTCGAGGATTTCGGTCTTCCGTTCTCCCGCACGGAGGAGGGCAAGATCTACCAGCGGCCCTTCGGCGGCCAGAGTCTGGATTTCGGCAAGGGCGGCCAGGCGCGTCGCACCGCGTGCGCCGCTGACCGCACAGGCCACGCCATGCTGCACACGCTGTACGGCCGCTCGCTGGCCTTCGACACGTCGTACTTTATCGAGTACTTCGCTCTGGACCTCATCATGAACGACGCTGGGGAGTGCGTGGGCGTCATGGCCTTCAACATGGAGGACGGCACGTTCCACCGCTTCCACACCAACAACACGGTGCTGGCCACGGGCGGATACGGACGCGCCTACTTCTCGTGCACGTCGGCGCACACGTGCACGGGTGACGGTACCGGCATGGCTCTGCGTGCCGGCCTCCCGCTGCAGGACCCAGAGTTCGTGCAGTTCCACCCCACGGGTATCTACGGCGCTGGCTGCCTGATCACAGAGGGATCGCGCGGTGAAGGCGGCATCCTGCGTAACTCGGAGGGTGAGCGCTTCATGGAGCGTTACGCCCCCACGGCCAAGGATCTGGCCTCGCGCGATGTCGTATCGCGTGCCATGACTATGGAGATCCGTGAGGGCCGCGGTGTGGGCAAGAACCAGGACCATATCTTCCTGCACCTGGACCACCTGCCGCCTGAGCTGCTGCACGAGCGTCTGCCAGGTATATCGGAGACTGCTGCTATTTTCGCTGGCGTGGACGTGACCAAGGAGCCCATTCCGGTGCTGCCGACGGTGCACTACAACATGGGTGGTATCGCTACGAACCACTTGGGAGAGGTGGTTGTGCCGGACATCGATGGCCTGCCGGAGCCCGGCAAGGTGTACCCGGACAAGATTGTGCCGGGTCTGTTCGCGGCTGGTGAGGCTGCGTGCGCATCGGTGCACGGTGCCAACCGTCTGGGTGCCAACTCGCTGCTGGATCTGGTTGTCTTCGGCCGTGCATGCGCGCAGCGCATTGCCGAGCTGACCAAGCCTGGCGAGAAGAAACGCCCGATGCCCAAGGACGGCGGTCTGAAGGCTATTGAGGATGTGGACATGTTGCGTTACGCTGACGGTAGCATCTCCACGGCCGAGCTACGTCTGGAGATGCAGAAGACTATGCAGGTGGATGCTGCCGTGTACCGCACGCAGGAGTCGCTGGAGGCTGGCAAGGAAAAGATCGACGAGGTGGTACCCAAGTTCAACGACATCAAGGTGACAGACCGCTCGCTCATCTGGAACACAGACCTTACGGAGACACTGGAGCTACGCAACCTACTGGCATGCGCTTCGTGTACCATGCACGGTGCTGAGGCCCGTAAGGAGTCTCGTGGCGCCCACGCTCGCGAGGACTTTACGGAGCGTGACGACGTCAACTGGATGAAGCACACGCTCGCCTATCACAACGAAGATGGCAAGACGCACATCGCCTACCGTGCGGTGCAGGACCAGACGCTGGACGAGAACGAGTGCAAGCACGTCCCGCCTTTCGCGCGTGTCTACTAAGCCTTGGTCTGCGTGGCAGCTCCATGGAGTACGGGATGGACGTATTTACCACACGGACGCAAAGTACATGCAGACTCTTTGCATGAACTCGTAACGAAACCAAGAAAATAAACGTCAGACAATTACTACGATCGTGGTGGCGAGGAATGCGGTGGCAATGAATGGGCTGTACAGAATTGTCTGGATTCCTAGAAAACGCTGTCGTGAAATGGTACGCACGGAGGGAGGGTGCGTTTGGCGACGTACTATCAATACTACCGGTTGTAGTACGTAAGATGGGTCTACTTGAGACTAGAGACGGAGCGTCCATTGAGCGCCTGCACCGGGCGAGCATTCTTGCCGTTGTCGGCCACGTGCAACTTCTTCAGATTTGTCTGCAGCCGCTGCAAGTCCTTCGAGGACAGCTGGACGGGCGTCGGGACCACCCACCAGTCCATGATCTCGTCGCACGCCGGCGTGGTGAGATTGCCGGGGTAGTTGTACACGCGGTCAGCGTCCGCCTTAGTGTTGGCCAGGTTGGCGTACGAGGCGCTGTGGGTATCAACAAGTAGGCATCGTCAGTAGGTTGTCTGTCAGTTCATTGTGTCACTCGTACATGTGTCACGGGCGATTCATGATGGTGCAAAGCAAAACAATTCAACAACTTACAGATTGAGCGACTGCGACTTTTCGGGTGTGATGGCGTCCATGCCGTCCATGCCGTCCAGCACGGCCCCCATCCAGGGATCAGTCGCGAAGTCTCCCGCCTGGAAGAAGAGCCCCACGACCAGTAGCGCGGAGCCGTCGCTGTTGCTGTGCACGAAGTGGGCCTCTCCGCCCAGGGCCTGGCCATTGAGCGTGTGCTCGGACGGCGAGTGGAAGTGGAACTGAGTAAAGCCGTAGGATGCGTCGTTGGCTGAGACAGAGCAGGAGCCGCCGATAACGGCGCCCTTGAACGACTCGTCCGACTGCGTGAGGTTGAAGTCGCCGCACGAACTGCTGAAACTCAACGAACGAGCGGCCAAGTCTTCGCCAGTGGTTGTTTCGATGTTGATGGGGGACTGGCGAGAGCCACCGCAGGTGGGGTAGTGCTCGGCCCATTGACCCGGACTGGCCATCTCGGGATCGTTGGGTTTGTACCCCCATGTGCTTCCGAGGTTTGGGCGGTGACGAGAGTTTCAGTCAGCATGCAGGCGGCGATCAAGGCGGGGAGTGGCGAAGAGCTTCATGGTCTGGTAGGTTGGTTTGAGGAGGACTTGTGTTGCGTTGAAGGCAAAATAGGAAATGGGGAAGAGATGGTCGAGTACTCTGTCGTGTATTTGTCGTCGGTTCAAGTTGAGGAAAGCAAGTTGTACGCTCTAGGTATCATTGAGTATTAACGGACTTGTAGCGCAGTTGTCCGTGGGCAATACGCCTCGATCTTGTCGTTGTAACTTAAAGTACAACTTGTAAGTACGTATTCTGTCGTTTGCATGGTTTTTAAAAGTCGACCCAGTCGTTTACGTGCGGTGCGTCCGGAATACATATGTTCCCGGATGCACTGGTGGGGCACCTACATTGGGTTAGGGTGCATTAAACCGGTCATTAAACTCGGTGATAAAACGGAATTCTTTGGTGAGACCAAAAAGTGGTCTCACCAAAGAATTCCGTTTTATTCTCTTTTATCTCGTTTTATGTGCCCCTGATTTAGCAACGGGATCAAACACTACCTCGAAGTAGAAAGCATCCGTTTGAATTGAAGTTCAAACGATCCTGAAAGGCAGTGGGGCGCTTTCGAGTTTCGCGCCCACCTGCCTGTCATTCAAAGATTCGCCGCCTTGTACACAAGCTGTGCAAGTTGGTACAGCACAAACTTGCGCGAGTCGGTACGTAGACGTTCGTGGTGGGGGGGGGGGGGGGGGGGGTCAGTGCTCTCGCTGACGTGCTGGAGTGTGAGCAGGCAAGATCGTGGCGTCTACGACGGCTTCGAAGGACGAACGGGGGCATCGCTGGCGCCCAATTCCGGTAAGCTGTATTCAAACGGTCCTTCCTTACTGGGGTTACTAACATGAAGCCCCATACAGGAATTTCTTTGGCCGGAATCAGCTCGGACTCGCTTGGAAGCTTCGCGTAAGGCCTATCACCAGTTCGTCCAAGACGGCAACGCACGTCTGTACAATCGTACGTGTTGTTGTATGTGGAGATGAACGACATCTTCTATTCTTACTTGTTATTGGTTGTGCTGCCACTTACAGGGGTGGGGGCAATGCCGAAGAGAGACAGCCGTACTCTCGGGTCGGTTCCGTGCATCGGAAGCCGCACAAAGCGGGCCAAGACGTCGAGACGAGCTCTTCCCGTACAGACGTCGTTCCTGCGTCTCCGTTCTAGTTCCGTCGTTAGACATCCGCTGATCATCGAAGCGGCCACGATGCAAGTCCAATCGTTGGCCCGCTTCGAGTTGGCTCCTCTGGATCCCTGTGAGCACCTCTACCAAGCCACGTGTGCTGGTGGCAGCATGTTGCCTGTTGATGACTGCCTCCCTCGTTCACTGGATACGTCGGATTCGACCGCAGTCGACGTGTGGGCTGCGATGCGTGGGTCCCCTGTGTCGACCTTGGCTCCATGGTCTCCGCAGTCTTCGGCGACCCGAGTGGACCCTGGGTCCCCTTCGTCGCAGTCGACGACGTGGGCTCCTGGGTCTCTAAGCTCTCCACCTTCGCAGACGACGACGTGCACTCCGTGGTCTCCGCGCTCTCCACCATTGCAGAGGGAGACGACGTCTCCACGGTGTCCAAGCTCCCAGTCGTCGCAGTCAAAGTCTGGTTCGTCACGGTCTACCCGTCTGTCTCGACCGCACGGGGAACGCGTCTCCGTGCACGACAAGCGTCTATCTAACATCGAAATACCTGCCTGGTTTGCTGAAGCTTTTGAATCCGACGGATACGATTCAGATGCGCTGGCTTTGGTCGTGACGCCCCAAGAAATACGCCTAGCACTCTGCAGTCATCCAGCGCCTATCCCACCTCCGTGAAAGCTCCGTCGGACGTCAATGTTCGAGAAGAATGGTTGCCCGAGACGTGGCCGAGCTCCGTGACTTTCCTTGAAGGGCAGTACAATCCTAGGAACTGGAAGTTCCCGTTCGTCTCTGTGGGTATCCGGGGTGGTGCAGGCTGTGCGTGCGAGGTCCGCTGTAACGCGGTCTCCTGCCTCAACGCTCGCGAGAGCCGCTTCTGTACGGAGAGCAACTGCGCGTTTGGTGGTTGCTGTGGGAACGCGCTGCGTGAGCACCCCGCTCTCTTCATCGGTCGGAGGTCTTGCACGGGAATGAGAGGGTTGGTGGCCAAGGCTCACATTCCGGCGGGTGAGATCATCGGACAGTATCTGGGGCATGTGCAGTTGTTCGGACCGCCGTGCAAGAACGGCCCGATCAACGAAGGCTTCCGGATGCACCTCAAGACCCGAACGACTGGGAACAAGCATGTCGGGATTGACGCGCTGGTAACTG
>LGSN01001292.1:0-10447 GCA_001314375.1 Phytophthora podocarpi
CCTCTGATTAATAGCGTACCCTTACCCGCATGCGTCCTATTAGCTCGCTATTCTGCAAGGACAAACATTCGACGATCACAATAGTCAGAGAGATTAATCTCGTTGCTGGTGAGACATCCGAACAGCACCACAACTACTTTTTCGTCGTGGCAGCTAACGCTATCTGGATATGGCTTCCAAGTCTCCGACACATGTAGCTTTGTTTTCGCAATTGACGGCGCAAAGCGTCTCGAACACTTTCGTCGTCGCCTCAGAATCTTCTTCAAGCGCAAAGGCGAGTGGCTTCACTCGTTCCCACTCCCTTGAAACCCCCGATGCCCACACCGACGAAGACATTCCGATGGATAATTGGGACAAGGAAAACCAAGATACGTCGGACTTTCTTGACGATTGCATTTCCGAGGAACTCTGGACTGAAATGACGGGCACTCGCGATGATGCTAGCCAATCAACAAGAGCACAAGACGCTGCTACTGAGTCGAGAAAAACACTCGCCACCTCACCGGTAAAGCCCACCCGAAGAAAGAGAATCTCCGCCAATCAGAAAATCGAGAGTCTGCGAGCCGAACTGAATGATCTAACGACTCAGTTGCAAGCGCTCGAGACTGCGCTGCCACAACAAGGACAAGTCGCGAAACCGCAACGTTCGCAACTCTGGAAGAAGATTGCGACGAGACAGCTAGAGCAACGCGAAAAATCCGAGGAGGAAAACGTAAAGCTCCGTCAAATGATGGACATGCAAGTCCAGGAGGCCCGGAACTTGAAGCGAGTGTTACAACGTCGATCCAAAATCGAGGTAGGAACATCCAAAACATTTGCTTAACTGCCAAGATTGTCAACTTGCTGACCCTCTCATGATGTTGTGTACTCTGCAGATGATGGGGAACATGCTAGGAATGAACCTTCACACGGCGGAGCCGCTGGCTGCTGCTATAACTGGGATCGAAGTGCATTCCAGCACAGCCCACAACAACGCACAGGAATTCGAGCAAATACTAGAAGATGTCAAGGATTTGTATTCTCGCCTGGACGCGGTGTTCTCGGACAAAGGCATGGATAGAATTCCGTGTCCTGGTCAGAAACGCCGCTCAGTAAACGATGTGTTCCATGGCGTGCGTTTAGAGATCGCAGAGCGCAGATTAATGCCAGCCAACTCCCGAATGATCGAGGAGGCGGTGTGGAACGCTCTTCGCCAACTGGAGTTGCAAGGTTTACAGCGGATCGATGGATTTACAGCGGACCCCCCATCCTGCACTGAATACGCCGACGAATGCACGACAACGGCCATGATAAAATACTTTGCAGCATACTATGGCGACACAAACTACATCAAAGGTGTCAACGTGCGGAAAATGTGCGGAAGTATGTCGAACCCAATCGGTCCGTGTTCATTTATCGGACACTCATGGAGCCACAGCTTCCCAGTTCGGTTTGCCCGGCCGGCATACACGCAGTAGCGACAATGATGCTGGAAGTTCGACATGACGGCATCACTGCTTTAGGTGGCAACAGAACACTAGTCCAGAGCTACTTCGACGTGGCACGCCACGACGAGGGTCTACCAGCAGACCAGAGATTTCGCTTGCCGGACAGTATGGAAATTGGCTTAGCAGTCTGGGATGACGCAGTTTCTCGCATCTACCGTGACATCGATAGCGTTTTACAGGCTGAAGCCTGTAGACACCTCAACGGGCATCGAGTACGTCGTTAGCTAGACTAAATGTCTGTAAAACTTAAACGGGGTATCTGCTTTAAGCTTGAAAGGGGTTTGTACACATTACTGAAGAAAACAACGTCAACGCGATGTGGTCTCGTGTGTCCATTAGACAGCGAGACGTGATGAATGCTGAACTCGTGGCAGTTCGGTTTACAAAATGAATTATGGCCTCAATAGCTTTTAGGCGCCTTGGTAAACGCCACGAACAACTCTCTGCTCCTCCTCCTGCTGGCTCGCAAACGAGTTGAAGATCTGCTCCAGCGTCGTCTGTGAGACGCTGTACTCGCGGATGAGCATCTTGGTCTTCACGTCTTCCACCAGCGCGAACATCTTGGACAGTTTGACGTCACTGTGAGCCCCGCGCACCTTGAATCGACAGAAGTCGTTCTGACGCTCCAGCACAACCACGCTGTCCCTGCCAAACGATTGTTGGAGGTAGTCCTTCAGAGTGTCGAAACGCATTTCCTCGACACACCACGAGCAGAAGGCCTCCGCCCGGACGAAGCTATCACGCTCAATTACAGCAGCAAGGCTGTAGCCTGTCGGATGCGAAGCTGTGATGCGCTTAGCCAGCTCAGTGTTGCCAAAGGCGCGGCACTTCGCTTCTAACTCCATCGGCGCTACGAAGGCATTGCCGTCACCAAACACATGTTGGAGCAGATATCCCAGCTCGTCCGTTGTCGGCGTGTCGAGCTTCGCGTCGAACACGAGACCATCTCCGAACCGAGATTTAAGGTGCTGCACACTTCCGTAGCAACGAAGCCGTCCACCAACCATAATACCAACACGCGAGCAAAGCGCCTCGCACTCCTCCATGCTATGAGTCGTCAGGACGATGGTCGATTCCTTGCCACGAGTGGAGATATCGGCGATGACGTCCCACATGAAGCGGCGGGAGACAGGGTCCATGCCGGTCGAAGGCTCGTCCAAGAACACATCGTCAGACTGCCAATCAACGCAATGGCCACCGACAACTTGCGCTGTTGCCGCCACTCAGACTGCCCGCCAGTTTGTGCTCGAAGTCCGCGAGGTTTAGTTGACGAATTCTCTCCGTCACGACAGCATCCGTGTCGGATCGAGGTACGCCCTTAATCGCAGCAAACAGCTCCAGGTGCTCGCGCACAGTCATGCGCTCAAACAACGCATCAAACTGCGGACAGTAGCCGATTTGGCGCCGTACTTCGACCTGCTGCGTCAGAATGTCGAAGCCTCCGAGAGTTGCAGTGCCGCAAGTCGGTGCGACGTCGCCGGTCAGCATCTTCATGGTCGTGGTCTTGCCAGCTCCGTTGAAGCCAAAGCACTCGCCACGTTTCAATCCAAACGAAAGTTCACGAACTGCGACCTTGCCACCCGGGTAGACCTTGCGCAGCCCAGCGATTTTTACCGCATCGTCGTCCGCATCCCCGCAGGCAACTCGCTGGGCTTCGTCGGCAACATCCACATCGGCGACAAACTTGTCGTCCTCAGCCAGTTGGAAGCTGGCACTTGCTCGTTGGAAACCCGGGATTTTGACGCCGAAGTCAATTGCCAGCACCACAGCCGAGAAGACAAACGTCATGACGACGAGATACAGGAGCTCGTAGCCCATGAGATCCGTGCTGAAAGGGTTTTTCTTGTCTGTCATGCTGTCCTTCAGAACGTCAAACTCGTTGAGCACGAGCGATAGCAGTCCATTGCCCAAGTCAAAAAGCGGCGACAATCTCCAGAAAAACTTGAGCACCGAGTTGACAGATTTTGTTGAGTCGACGATATCGAGGATGTAGGACACGATCATGAGCACGACACCGAGCAGGAAGTTGATCTTCATCGTGAACGTCTGCGACGACGCGTGCTCTTTGAACAGGAACGACAGGCAATATGTGAACGGACAGACACAGAAGCCGAAGAGGATGAACAGCACGATCACGAGGTCCCAGAGGTAGTTGGCGAGCCAAAACGCAGTCAACGACACGCCAGAGACGAGTTGTTGGTGCTTCGAGTTGTGGTCCGCCTCCTTCACCAAGTACACCACGACGGTCAGCGGGAAGTAGGAGAAGGAGATGCATACAAAGATACAGGCACTGAAAGCCAAAATCGTGCCGAACAGTGCCTTGGCCGACGCCGTAAGAGGCAGCGGATAGTTGTTCACCGTCAAATCCACGCTCGAGACCATTGACTCGCTGGTGTTCGCCGCAAAGAAGCGGTAGATTGCTTGGTCCATCAGTGCCTTGAAGATCACAGGCGCGTGTATTGCAGTCGTATTGACAAACAAGTTGTAGCCGAAGATCTGCTCGCTGCTGTCACCGTAGACCAAGTAAGCACCGAATTGGTCACCCACGACTGGATTTTGGTTAGCTCCGCAGCCGCGATTGTATAGCTCTTGGCCCAGTCGCAGCGCATACCCACTAGCATCCGTCGCGTTAATCTCCGGGTCCGTGTACTCCACATTGAAGACTGTCGGAGAGTTCGAATCGTAAGCTGGAGTGGCGATCGAAAGTGTTTGAGCGTCTGCGCCGGTGAAGTATGATTCCATGACATCACTGCACCACTCATCTCCAGCTTGGCAGGAGTAAGGGGCCGGGTTGGAGCTGTCCGAGCTGTAAGCGTTCGTGTTCAAGGGCAGATTCGGGTCGTCAGACGTGCTGCTGCTACTCTTCAAAATCAGCAGTCCCGCCAGCAGCAGTATAATAGGGTAGAACGTCGTATAGATGATCATCTTCCTCTCACGCTTGGCGTGGTGGAATCGCTTGAGAATCAGCGCACGCAGGTGCAAGAAAAGCAGACCTCTCGTCTGTAGCACCACTGCAGACTCAGTATCTCCACCTTCCGGACGCACTCGCTGACCAAGCGTGTGCTGATGGTTCTCATCATCTGCCTCCGCCACCTTGATGAACACTTCCTCTAGCGTCGTAGCCGAAATCCCATACGAAAGCAAGCCCAAATTGCCCAGATTGTTGTCCATCTCAGTGAACATGGCTGCAAACTGCGGTGAGCTCTTCTGAGGGAGCTGGAACGCGATTTCACTGCCGACGTTGCTCAGTTGCTGGGCGGCGGGCACGTACGATTTCACAAAAGAAGCCACCGCATCATCGTCGCACTTGGCGTCGTCCTTCACGAGAGTCAGGTTGTAGCCTGCACCGAAGCGGTTCTTCAGGAACAGCGACGAACCGCAGCAACGCATCTCGCCTTCAGCCATGATAGCAATCCGGTCACCCAGAATGTCGGCCTCATCCATGAAGTGCGTCGTCAGCACCATCACGCGGTCGTTGCGGTTGTTCAGCAGAATTTCCCACGTGCTACGGCGACTATAAGGGTCCATGCCGGAAGTGGGCTCATCGAGGAACACCAGCGAGCTGTCGCCCAGTAGCGACACGGCCACCGACAACTTCCGCTTCATACCACCAGACAGATCGTTGGGTTTCGAGTGGCGCTTCTCCGTCAGCCCCACCTTGTGGATCTGCAAGTCCGCTAGTCCTTGCAGTTCATCGTCTCGGTATCCTTTCACGCGTCCAAACAACAACAAGTGCTCCTCGACCATCAAGTCCTCGAAGAGCACATCGTGCTGAAAGCAGATGCCGAGAGACTCGCGGATTTCCTCCGTGTCGTGGTTCAGCGAGAGTCCCAGATACGTGGCATCGCCACTAGATGGCGCAGCCATACCCGTAAGCATCGAGATGAGTGTAGTTTTACCGTCGCCGTTGTGGCCAAGTAGACAGGTGATCTGGTCCTTATACATGACCAAATCTAGTCCCTGGACTGCCACCTTCTTGCCGCCAGGGACGTCGAAAACCTTCCGTAGTCGCTGTACGGACAGCGCCTCACCTCGGAGCTCTTGCTCACGGAATTCGGAGGTCACTGGCTCAATATTCGAGTTGACATCCACTGCAACATTGTCCAGCAACGCATCCGTCGGCGTCTCAATCGTAGCCGAACGTCCAGGTTTCTTGCGGCCTCGCCAGTACGATGGAGACAAGGGGAAGTACCACTTGAGCGACGTGCCGTACTGCTTAGCAATGACCTTGTCCAAGTACAGACCAAACAGCGTGTAGTACACGCAGTCCACAGCAAACATCAGCAGCGCTGTGCTGAGCCGGAAATTCACGTTAAGCGTGAATAAGTTGCCAAAGTTGGCTCCAATGCCAGTCGCCTCGTAGTCCGCGATGGTGGTTAATCCAAACGAAAGCGCAATCGGTGGCATAAGACAAGCCCACGTGATGCTGTGCTCGGCGGAGTTATCCGAGAAAGCTTTGGACACGAAGTGCATGAGGAAGAAGACGATCATGCCGATGAAAGAACCCACGCGCGCACTGCTGAAGATCGTGCTAATGAAGAATCCGTACCAAAGTACGCTGAGGCCGAACAGGAAGAAGAAGACGAAGATCACGAGCACTGAACTGCTTGAGAACAGGCCCACGAGGCCCATAATTGCCTGCAGCACCGCGCCGAAAAACATGATGATGATGTAGGTGATGTACTAGGTGGCGATGATCGCGCGCTCCTTGACACCCAGGATCTTCATGTATTCGCGCAGGCGGAGCTCCTTCTCCTGGATGAAGACGACCAGAATACGCGACGTCGTGTACAGATACGACAGGATGAAGATGATGGCAAACACGTCGGAGACGTCATCGTAGAACGGTGAGCTCGTGTACGCTTCGATGGGGAACGGAGCAACCGAGACGCCCAAATACGGCTGCGGAGCTTGACGAAGCGGAGTCAACAGCGCCTCCTTCGTTGTGTCAGTAAGTAGTGACATCGTCTCTGAGAAGGATATATTGGACACACCTGCAGCTGTGGAGTACTCACTCAGTGCAGACGTCAGCATGGCGTCGTTCTCGAAAGACTTCAGAAAGCGCTGATCCAACTCATCCGACACTGCTGCAGTGGCTTGCGCTCGTTGACACTGACCCGTTGTGGTCTGCGTCGCCGCATCCCAATCAGACATGCAAGTCACGAAACGAGTAACGAGCGTCTGCAGCGTCATGAAGCCCGTCAGCGTGTAGCGAGTGTAATAGTCCGTCGTGATAGATCTCTGCGTAGGGTACAGCGCGGCTGCATCGCCGTTTGTCAGCAGGATCAGACCAAACACACCGCCCACAGTCTCCGTTGAGTTTAAGCGAAGCGTGTACTCAATCGATGCGAAAGCTCCAATGTCGTTACCGGTCGGATACTTGTCGAACACGATTCCCCCGTAGATGTGCGGGTTCTCGAGACTTGTGCCATACTCGTTCCCCTTCACATACTCCTCCAATGCGTCTTCTGAGTCGAAGAACGCCACGTTCTCGCTAAGACTAGCAAACTCTAGCGACACCGATTCGTTCAGCAGGTTCACACGAGGATACCAAATGTCCATCGTCTGCATGAAGTACTGGCGAGTGAAGGTGTTGTCGGGCACAACCGCAATCTTGTAGGGCACCACCCGACCGTCACATTCCGACGGCACACTGGACTCTGACGACGTGTTCGTATCCACGTGCCCTTCCAGCGCCACACCAACAGTGCAGACTTCGTAGTCGCTGGTGGACAGCTCATTCAGCCTCATCGCGTTCACCACCGACTGGCGCGCCATGTACCAGATCAGTCCCGTCACGGACGTCTCGTACTGCGTCCACTTAGGCAACTCCGAAGGCACCCAAGGGAGTGAAAATCCACTTGGGGCGTACAGGTTGTAGGTGGTTCCGACCGTGTCATCGCCGCTTGGGGTGGTCGTGTCACTCCAACCTGCAGGCACCACCACGTCGTCCACGAGGTGCTTGAGTGCGCCGAGCAGCAGCACAAAGAGACAGGGCAGAGCGACCTCGAACACCGAAGCGCGGAGATGGCGGCGCTTCAACGTGTAGTTCTTCCACAGCAGCGTCTTCATGTGCGCCCACGTCGTGCGGTTGGCTGCCAAGGCCGAGCCTGAGACGGCTCATTCTTCATTGTGGCTGGAGCTGTTGGTCGGACCGGTTGCTCACCAATGGTTGGTCGGCTGGCTGGACTGGGCTGGTGAGGTGGTGCAATTGAAAATGAGCTTTGGTGAGACCGAGGCTGGAAAAGGCAGGAGATGCACGAAGAGTTAGCCATCTCGTGCTGCTATGTAGTGCCGCAAGTCAACGCATTTATTTAACTGGTCGATTGTGGAAATCACCGTGATCATGAGAGTGGGACGATTACGACAGGTATAAAAGGACAATCAGCCGTGGTGCCTCAGAGTCCAGGAAAGTAATGAACGGCTTGGTATTATGTATGCAAATCGGGGCTATCCTTACGGGATCCCCCTTGCCCATTGACTAGCCGTGGTGGTTTTCACTTCGTTGTGGTGGCCTTGTCCGCTGCTGGAAACTCACGGACCTCAGTACGAAGCACTAGGATAACTAACTGTAGGCAGAATCGAGCTCGTGCCGTAGAAGATTCCGTGTGACGTTGGACTGTGACACCTTGATCCCCCTCAAGAACGTGGGTAGTACAATGCATCTAAACTCTCCTCCGTTGCTAGAAGAACCCGACGACAGCACTGTGTTGGCATTGTCAACTTGGGAGCCGGCATCAGTAAAAATAATTTGGCCAAAAGGTGTGCTACAGCACACTTTTGCTTTAGTGTAGTTTAGGTTTCTATGTAGGGTTTACACAAGGCTCAAAAACAGGTTGCAGTTACAGCTTCGTCCCTATTAATAAGAGTTTTTTGCTCATTGGCATCGTGTATGCCTTTACGAGAGCTATCAAAGTCTTGGCCTCGCTCAGGTCGTTCTGAACCTCGTGGTCTTACCTGCTTAGATGAACGAGTCGTTCATCTAAGCAGGTAAGACCACGAGGAGTCGACGACATAGATGGCATGAAGAACTAAATTTGTTTGTTCGGTTTTGGCGTTCTGTCATTCTCGATTCCTCCTTCACCCCACTCGACCTAGCAGCACTCGACCTAATCCTAGCCAACTTCGGACAATTGCAGAAACTACCGACTTGACAGTCTTCTTCTACCGCGAAGCGAAGTTCCGACCGCAAATTCCGACGAGGACACTAAATCGATTTCGAAAAGGAATCCGGAGCTCGGAAGACCCAGGCCGTTTTAGACGACTAAATTGCCAATACGTTGTGGGTTCGACAAGAACTGCGGCATGAAAATGCGTCACAGGCAGCCCTTCACGAAAAATATCCACAACTTGTGGTTCAAATATCACTGAACGAGCAATTGAACCACTGACAGGTCCACCTCAAGCGCTCAAGTCCATGTCCGAAACTCCATAAATGGGTTTCAACGAAAGAGCAGACCACTAGGCTTGAAAAAGCTGACGACTTAGCTTGGAGTGACGAATCTACACATTCCGACAGCATGCAGACATCAGCATCTCAAAACTTCGATCTGTGATCAAGTCACCACGCCCTGTTGGACGCATACAGTTGTATCAACTATACTCACCATCATCAAGTTTGGAAAAGGATCGCCGTTGAATAATGTCAGAAGGAGGAACAAGGAAAAATCAAGCTGGGGCGATGATAAAACTGCAGATCAAGGAAGCTAGGAGTTTGCGCCGAATCCAGTATCAAGATACATGTTGCTCCGCAAAAGACACGATGCAGATCATCTAACAACTCTTGTAATCCGTACACAAATGCTGGAGAAGATGTTTGGTCTGTAATACGGTTGCGCAGAGCTTTTTGTGGCATACTACGGTAGACCTTTCCGGTCGATAGCACCGTGTGAAATGCTGATGGAACGCAGCACTATCCCATTCAGCGTGTGTATCACCGAGGTGGCAGTGTGGGCGGATCTCGTCCAGTTGGAACTAGAAGAGCTGCAAGCGGTGGAGTACTCTAGCGCGGAAATCAATTCCTCCGATTTAGGCCACGATACGCCAATGATAAGTTTCTTCTCAGTGAGGCCCGGCCATGACTACCCACAGGAGTCTAGGTGCTGAAAGTCGTGCGCAAGCCAACCGCACTGATGGAGCAGACGATCTTTGAACAGAACGGACTGGTTGGTGCTAGCGGAAGCTCGTCTTATAGCTGTTTGTTGTGGAAATGGAGGTTTTGTTGTTGAGAGGTACTTCAGCGGGCCATGTTACTGCGAAGAATCTCTCGTCTCCGAGAGACTGCGAAGACCGGTCAGTCTACAAGTGGAACACACCTCGAGGGGTGAATCGATTTATCGCGTGGAAAGCTTTCAGGTAGACGACTGTTCCACCGCCAAGAGTTTGACTGGTGCGGGAGTGTTAAGTGTAGCATTTTTTTATGTTGGGGTATCACACGACGATTTCTACCATGCTTGCTGCAGAGGTTGCTGGATATTGTCACGAGGTGTGAAATGCAAGTAAGCTTACCACCGTGGTGCTACATGTGTAAGTACGATACTTCAGTCAAACTCGAAACAAGCATTCCTGCATCAGCAGTGGATTTTCTTCTGGCTCGACGATGTCCGGTCATAAATGATTGGGTGGGACGATATCGTCGTGGATACAGGCTACATGTATTAATACGTGTACTGGTACATGTACAATGAACTCAAGCGAGTCAACTTAGATGCCTCGCGACATTTTAGCAGATGTTTGCCCTCGTGCGCCGCTTTCAACCAATTGCCGTCATACACGACGTGATTACTTTTCGGGAGTCTACAAAACTTGATTATGCCAAGATTTCGAAGTTTGATGGAGCAAAAGTCGACTAAAACCCGCATTTCTGTTTAGCTTAGGATGGCTTTGCTCATTCCTCAACACGACACCAAGTGCACACTTCAACGGCAACAACCTCCATCCATCACGAAAAACTCTACGAA
>LGSN01001293.1:0-10426 GCA_001314375.1 Phytophthora podocarpi
CCACTGACCGATCCAAGCCTCTCGTCGAGGCTACGTGAAGCACCTCCATGTCCACCACGACGTTCAAATGCGCTACCACACTGATGTTTACGCTCACGCTCACGGCCTCGGCCAACGCTGCAGGCGACCATTGCCACGGCCGACAGCATCTGCCGCGTACGCCACGCCCAGCACTCACAGCTCCTGCTTGTACACAACACACACACAGTTAGTAGTTGCCTCACACACCACACGACGCGTCACAGCACTCGCACCATGTGGATTCTCGTCTTCTACCACCTCGTGCCCACCGCCGGTGGCGCCACTGCCTGCCTCCGCGCTTGAACTGATAAACCGAAGAACCGAATCTTCGCCCAACAGAAAGTCGAAGCCTTCCTCACCCTTCGGATCCCCTCCAGGTTTAATGTAGCGATTGCCAAGACCGGATTTAGGCGGCTTTGAAGACCATACCTTCTTGCGCAGCTTTATCCACGCATGTCTAAACTCGATGACCCCCCCCCAGGTCCCTCGGTGACTGAGTGGCACCTACGCAGTCAGCAGACGCAACCGCACGTGTGAACCGCCGACGCTTGTTCCCGGCCGACGGCTGAGGCGAATGTCCGCGCTTGAGTCCGTCTTGAATCCGCTCCGGCATCTTCGCGCCTGAAGAGACACTTTGTTGTGAGGGGGAAGAAAATTGGCAGGCATCCAATCGATATTAAGTTTGTTGTCTCCATGATAATA
Organism: Phytophthora podocarpi; assembly: GCA_001314375.1. NCBI lineage: Eukaryota > Oomycota > Peronosporomycetes > Peronosporales > Peronosporaceae > Phytophthora > Phytophthora podocarpi. Next base: position 724 of record LGSN01001293.1, read on the forward strand.
AAGATACACTAAAAGCACCTAATGTATATTATTTAAATATAGAGGGTATCGACTTCGAGACGATAACGCCCGGATGGCTCAAAATGCGCGCGGAAATCCAGAAGATGACCCATATACTCAAAATAAGATGCACGCAGGTTTTTATTGGCGAAACGATTGTGAAATGCATCTACCAACAATGATCAACTACACTGGAAAATGATAAGCACTCAGGAGCATGACTTGCTGTTTCACATAAATGGTTTAGTGCCCATAACGTTATTTGGAGTCATATGATCGACAACACCACTCTACTCGACGTTGGAGCCGCAAATCGCCAGCAGGCATGTTGCGATTTCGCGCCAATACATATACTATCATTTCATTCCATTAGATAATGGCGCGAAATCGCCCGTACATGCCGCTATCGTCGAAACGCTGCAATCGACGGCCAAAAAAAGGGATTCGAGTGGTAAATTACGAGGACATATTTGTTTTACTTTGTCAAATACGTTGTGGGCACAATGTACCATATTTCCTAATCCAATCAACGATGAGTTTGAATAGTAGAGCACTCAAAAATAAAATATTAGCAAATCAGCACTAGCCTTTAGTAGTTCCGTAAAAAGGTAAAAGGGCGCATGTTGCGCCATTTTAGGGGACCTTTTTATATAGCCTCTAGAAAACGTACATCCGTCATGTTGTTGTGTACAGACGAGAGTACCGTAGTTTTTAAAAGGGCGCATCCAGCGCCCTTTTAGATTGATTTGATTTGATATTGTATACTATAGTTTATCCTTGTGGCGCACGAAAGGGTTAATGCAAAGCTGGAGGGTCATTTTGACTTGGTCGGCCTTCCAAACATTGTACTAACGTACAATACCGAATAGTACGCGGTAAAGTAATAGAACGTCCTACGATGTGAGCACCCTACTGGAGGGCGTTCTATCAGAAATAGAACACCCTCAAATAGAACACCGTTGTAAAACACAAACAGATCCTATGTTTTTTTTAAAACCTACTGTAGCTATCGCCCACGCCCAGGGTAATAACTTTTCAGTTTACTCTAATTGACTCAACGGCCACGGAGCGGTTATTGCTGGTAATGAGTGAAGGGAGGCAGTACAACTGTCTACCAGGGTTAACTGGCCCTCCACCCAGACGGTGTCGAGATAGGAACGGTGGGGAGAAAGCATTTGTCGGCGACAAGCAACCCTGGGCGGGTCTATAGGCTGCTTCCGGCAAGGTATCCCTGTATGTACATGCAATGGGCATTCAGAGCTCTTTGACGCTCAAACGCAGAGATATCTATATGAACTCCGGAGCCCTCACGGCTGAGGCAACATCGACTGTAATGGACCTACTTAGCCCAATACTTAAGCTTATATGTGTGCGCACGAGCGTAGGTTTCTTTTGACTTAACTCTATTATACTTGCGAGACGCAAGTATAATTAAAGCTAGATTAAAGATAATTTTTAACATTTTAGGTAAAATTGAGAACTGTATTTTGTTTACTCTTCGTAATGAATTCCTTCCTAAAAGTCATACTATGTAATAGGGGTTTGGAGACGGGTGGTCGGCAGAATCCTATGTTTCTAATTGGATAGAAAGATGCTGATTTCTACCAATGAGATCTCTAACTGTATTCGGACCAGTTGTCCGCCTAAATGTAGCCATTAGTGTGCCTCACACCAAGGAAGGAAGTATCTAACGTCTAACAGAAGCCACTTCTGTTAGGTTACAAGTGATGTAGCCACTTGTACGTGTAACCCCGTTGCAGTTTCGGTCAAGATCGCCATAATCGGCTGTTCGGGGGGTTCCATAACTTGGGCACCCGTCTCGAGGAGCGATCGGCAGTTGTGAGTAGATTGGAGGAGGAGATCACCTCCCATACAATCTCCCAGGCAGAGCAGGTCCGGGCTCGTACGGCCTCTGCAGCCACGATCCTCCAACTCTGCACTCAGGTCACCGACCTTCAAGCTCAGCTGGCCGCCGTGACATCGCATCCTGATCTTGGGCAAGTTCCGCCCTCACGTCTGGCGTGTCAACTGCAGTCCCAAGATCAGGCTCTGGCTCAGGCTCAAGCTGATCGATGTGCGGCCGAACTTCGTTACACGGCACTAGAGAGGTCGGAGAAATCTTTGGAGGACGCCACCGTACGTCTCAAACGCCAGGTTGGCGCCCAAACTTACCGGATCGGGTGTCTTCAGGCAGATCGAGACGACATCCAAGCTCGAAGAAGCCAGGTCCAAGTGGAGTTCGACACGCTCGCGACGAACCATTGCCTCAGACCGATCGTCTGCAGCAAACACAGGCTGATCTTCGATCTCGAGAGGCCCACATTGCGTCTATGAGGTCAACCATCGCTCGTCTCGAGCACCAGTCATCTCGGTGGTGTGGCGGTCATGCCGCTTCCCAGGCCGCCGCGACTCCATTGCGTGATGAAATCGTAGTCCTCCGCCGAGATCACGACGCGACCAGTCACTCCTACGACACTCTCTACAGCCTTTATATGGACGCGTATTCTCGTTTCGCTGCAGTGGCGACTGCTATGGGGCAGTCAGTAAAGCTACCGTCGCCTGTGACGTTCAAGCGTGATCGCACTGCAAGTGGAGCGGCTTCCTATTTGTCAGGTCGGGCTCAGAAGGCTCCCAAAGTGACACCTGGCTCCACAGCCTCTCACGACCACCATTCGCGATATCCATCTCCAACGCCTTCCCGATCTCGAGCGTCGCGGTCTCCATCTCCGGCTTCCAGATCACCGTCTCCACCGCGTTCGCGATCTCCATCGCCATCTCTGCGATCTCCGGTTCCACGATCGCCCCTTGCAAGTCCTGTCCACGCAAAGGGAGCAAGCGCGGACGTGATCGACCGTCCTGCGGACGTAGTGGATCCTGCGCTTCAGGCAGCGTTCGAGCTCGATGATGAGGACGACCCGGCCGTCTTGGCCGCGCTGGCTCGCTCTCGCTCGGAGCAACGACGGAACAGTTTGTCTGGCGGCGGCTCCGCTTCCCGCCCAATTGATATGAGTGGGGCTGGTGAACCAGGTGACCCGTCCGGGGGCGACAGTGCGGCTAGCAGTTCTTCGGGCAATTCTTCGGACGACGAGTCCGATCGTGATGAGCCTTCCCTCAGAGGATTGCCTGCTGTCAACAGTGATTCGGATATCGACGATCGGGGTGATGGGGCCGACGGGGGTGATCGCGTAGATGTCGATCTCTCTGAGGACGGTGTCCGTCTGATTCCAGCCACCACAACCGTACCTCGATCCCAGTGAATCTCAAGCTTCAGCTGTCAACGGCTCTTTTGAGAAGCGGATGTCGTCCCCTGGGTCAAGGACGTGATGAGCCAGCTCCAGATCTCGCCCCTTCGTGTCGATGACTTGAGTGATCTCCTCCTTGTCATCTTGGAGTGGATGTTGCCCGTCCGAGATCGTCCGCGGCGGCACCGCACTTCGGCCTTCGAGCAGCTGATCACAGGGCCCGCCGTCAACGCGTTGATGGACACTTCTTCAGGGGGGGGGCGTCGACTGAGGGTCCCCTCACGTTGATGCTGGACTTCATACTGGATTCCTTCTGTGAGAGCTACCTGGAGTTTGAAGAACGTCACCTCCGGCCGTTGTGGGAATCGCTCCACTTCTTGCCGATCACAGGGGCGATGTGCCAGGCGGACCCTGACTTGGTGGCGTATCACGAAGCTTGTCGTTAGCGCAGAAGTCGCGCTGGCGTGGCGTGAACGAAATTCCATCACTAAGTCTTGCAGGTGATGCGCCTTCGTCGGTGTGATCTTGATATCCTGCTGGATCCTTTCTTCCTTCATCTCCCCAAGTCGTGGGCCCCGATCAGGTGGTTCCCCCGGTTGGAGGGACATGCCGCTACCTTGATCGATGCTTTGGAGATCGTCGATCATGATGATCTGTGGCTCAACCAATTTTGTGACTACCCTGACGATCATCCTGCGAAGCAGATTAACCGTCTTAAGGATAAGTTCGTGCCACCTCCGCGGCAGTCGTCGTAAGTCGTTCTACACGTCGCAATTCTTCTAATATATTCCGGACTTCGATCTCCATTTCTCTTGATCTTGATGCTTATGATCTTCTTCCTTATCCACCCGATCTTGATACTGTCCCACGAGTCTTTTTCATTGTCATATAATGCCTTTGGGCGCACGAGCGCACGTCCTTTGATCTTGAACAGTCTGAGTCATCGACCCAAATCCAGGTAGTTGGGTCAACCGGTAAGTAGTTGACCCGAATCGAGACCATCTCATTCACGACCTCCCGTCCCTCCTGCCCCCCCCCCCCCCCCACACACACACAGATCCTTCTTCCAACTCTTCGCAGAGTGGCCCGTCCACCTGCGATATCGCGACCTTACTGCTGCTCATGAGACTGCATGACGCCGAACCGGTTGCGGTTGGACTGCTCGCACAGAGAGTCATACAGCAATGCTCCACAGTTGAGATCAGCCTTATCAACCCACGTGAGCTCCTTATAGCCTTTCCAGTGTACCAAAACTTCTCGCCGCATTCACCCATACCGCGTACGACGACGAACGCATATACATAATCGTGTCCACCTCGAATTCGTCGTCCTCTAGCTCGTTCTTCAACTGTCTTCAGGCAGTAGCGCTTCGTCAAAGTCGAAAAGAGCTTGATATCGGACGGTGAGGTCTACTCGTGGGCGGTCGGGGAACCGCCGCAGCAATTTCAGCATCGACACGTGCACCACTGGGAACAACCGGTACACTGTCCCAGCTGTCTCGAGTCGAACAGCGTACGCGTCCACGACCTCCGCCACTCTGAACGGCCCGTGCCACATAAGCGCCAACTTGCGCACGTAACCTTCCTTCACCCTGTCAAGATATAATCAGACTTGAGAGCCGGCTTAGATCTCATGCGGACGTACGTCGCGGTTGCGTTGGTCAGCTCGATCCTGGATGGCTTCTCGCAATCGGTCGTTCATTTATCCCCGCGCTTGTTGATAGTGTCTCTGGATGTGGTACCGCCATCCCCTCGGGTCACGATCTTGGCGACACGTCGATCCCAGTGGTATCATCGCTTCCAGTGTAGATCGCGGGTCCCAACCATGAGCCAGATAGAAAGGTGTATCTCCGCGCACTCAATCTTGAGCGGTGTTGATGGCGAACGTCAGGCGTTCCGCGTACTTGTCCCAGACCTTATGGGCTACGTCTGTGACGTACACCTTTAACGTCCGAGTTAGTGTCTGCACCATCGTGGAGATACACCCTTCTATCTGGTGCACGGATGGGATCCACGATCGACACTCGAGGCGACTATACCATTGGGGTGCACCCGAACACAGGATCGCGATCCCCGGAGGTGGCGATATCGGATCCAACGACACTTCACGCAAGCCCGATAACAAGTTAATGACCGACTGCGAGACGCGATCTCAGATCGAGCCCATCGACACAACGAAGGAGTTCGACTGCACTCGATCGGAGCTGGATCTCAAGTGTGGCTATATCTGGATCGAGTGAAGGAAGGCTGCGCCCGGAAGTTTGCCCATCTGTGGCATGGCCCTTTTTGCGTTGCGGAAAAGATCAACGAGTACACCAGACCGATGGGACCGAATATCGTCTATTCCCGGTTGTTCATGTGTCGAAGTTAAAGCCGGTTAGGGAATTCCCGGATCGGCCGCAGATCGAGTTGACCGTAGACGAAGTCGATCGGTTAGATGTCGACGAGATCTTACTTCCCGAGGATAGCTGGGTCCCAGATTTGGGTGCGAATGAATACGAAGTGGAGAAGATCACCGACGTGAGGACTGGTAAACGGACGCGGTACGGCCGAACCTATCGAGAGCTCCTAGTGCACTGGAAGGGCTACGACGATCCCAGCTGGGTAGACGAAGCTGACCTCGACTGTGGAGCGCTGCTACACGAGTACCTTCGAGATCGTGCGAGTCGAAATCGGTTTGGCGCGATGCAATCTCATGAGGAGGGGTGAGAGCGGACCACCAAGGTGAGATGGTCACCTTGGTGAGGGAGTTGGATGATGGATCTACGGGGAGGCTTAGATCGGAGGAAGGGTTAGATGTGTGTGAGTATGCATACGAAGGCAAATTGTATGATTTTGGGAACGATGAACATTGAGCCATGTCGGAAGTCTCCAGCCGATCGAGTCAAGGGGGTGATGGATCACTCTTGTCGAAGTCGAGTAGTGATCGACCCGATCGCACCTAGTGCCGATCGATCGTGACGGGCAGGTCTCGTACCGATCAGGCGCGGTGAGCTAAAGAGAAGGTCGGAAGTGGTGACGAACGATGCTATCAAGAATTGGACGATACGAAGTTAGATTGAGAACTGAAGGATATGTCGGCGATTAGAAGATGTTCAGGTTCAACGGATGTAGAACGTAACGGCTATCCTGCCGTAAGAAGGGGCGATCTCACGATCTCCAGGTGAGATAAGCTCGTCGATCGAGACCAGATCTCCAAGTGGAGTAAGCGCGACAGTCAAGATTGTCGATCGAGATCAAGGTTGAGAAGTACCACCGGCTCGCGGATTGAACTTGTTGGGAAGACGGCCTATCTGGAGAGCGGGATGGTCGCGAGGATGATCACGATACTGGTTGCGCCACGGATCTTCAGTGCCACACTCAGTCAAGGCTGTTCGAAGATCCACGGGTTCGCCCTGGTGCTGGTTGGGATCACTGGCGTTCGCCGTTCTCGAACTCATTCCCGGATACCAGATTACCGAGTGTTGGACAGTCGGGAGGTGCAGGAAGAAGGGATCGAGGGGCAGATCGATATCGGCCCACTGTTCCCGCATCATCGGCAGGAAGCTGCGCAGAAGGTACCTCCATCAATCACCTACGTAGATCCGTCGATGCCGACGATCGTGGTGGTAACGATCTATCACCGGATCGGCACGACGCTGTGCGGAAGGTAGTGAGTAGTCTCCCAGAAAGCGTGAAGGTGAGACTCTTCGAAAGTCAGATACACATCTGCGATCTGGCCTAGCGAGGTGTTCGCCCGTCGATGTACAGGGAGATCAAACGTCAACGGAGCCTCAGGATTCGCGAGGACTTGCCACGGGCGATCTCCCATCAGGGCGGTGAGATTCGCGCCGGTGATGAGATCATCTCGATATCCAGTACCGGGTTGAGGTGGCGCAACTCCTTGGACACGACGGGGGAATAACCAACCAGGCGGGATCGGGAGCTGGCGGGTAAGAGTACTCAAGATCATGGCCGTGATCTGGAGCTGGCTGAGCGCAGAGGCTGACCATGGATCCGACATAATGGTGCAGTAAACCCTTCTGCAGGGTCTCCGGAACGACCAATCGAGCGATATGATCACGATCTTCACGCGACTACGTTGATGGCGGGCAGTAGAAAAGCAACCCATCTTCATTGATCTCATAGTCTTCCGCGATCTTGGCGCACGATTTGCATCTGCCGAACTGAGATCTTGTACGTCCCCTTGCAGGTATTTCTTGAGATCGCCAATCCACTTTTCTTCGTAGGCTCTCGAACAATGCGTTCCGCCCTACGATCTCCTCATTCAGGACTTCAGGACTGAGTCATTTGCGTGATCTGGTTACAGCCGAGATCGTCACGGCATAATTCCTCGTTTGTGGAACCAGCTACTCGCTCAGTCGAGCTTGGCGCTCGATCTCAGTCGTAACCACGTCACCCCCTTCACGTTGGAACGCTGCACCGGCTAGTCGGTCGGCACTTTGGTTCCAGTCTCTCTTCATGCGGAGCAACGCATGGTGCGGCCAAGATCGCAGACGTTCCATCACTCTCTCACGCAACAATTTTAGCCCACGTATTGGACGTTACCAGGATATCGTCGATATAAGTTCGACGGCCGATGACAGACGAGTCCTTCTCCGTGTCTGACACTCCCTCCTTGAACAAGTCGATCTGGCTAGGACGATCAGGGTCATTCGTAATCTTGAGGAAGCCGTACAGAGCATTATCTAATAGTCTCTGGTAGATTTGCGGCGCATTCTTCAATCTGAAAGGCATTCGGTTCCAATCAAACAGGCCAAACGGAGTAACGAACGCTGAGATCGCGCGAGCCCGATCCATCATAGACACAACCCAAAAGCCACATGCCATGTCCAGTGAACAGTACCAAAGCATCTTGTCGAGGTCGTCGAGCAGATCGTTGATCAGCGGCATAGGGTACACCATCAGTCGCGTCAGGCTGTTGGCCAACCGATAATCGATGCATAGCCTGATGTCGACTCCGTTATTCTTGATGATGATCACGACCGGTGGGGTCCAGGGTAAAGCTGAGTGTCGGATGATCTCCGCAGACAGCAGGCCCTTGATCAGCTGAAACATTTTTTCGCGGAACTGCGGGGCGACTTTTCGCACCCGCTGGGAGACGGGTTTAGCATCTCCCACGTCTATGTCGCATATCGCTCCTTTCGCAGCTGGCGGTAAGGTGTTACCTTTCCAATTAGGAAATGTGGGCGACATCAGACGATTTGTCGTAATCGTTCAATTTCCTCCGGCGTATTGTCGCTGAGATTACCTACCTGAATGTCTTCGATCTTGACTTCCTCGGTCGTTGCCGTAAATTCTGGTAACACTGCCATCTGCCCTTCGACATCTTCAGCGGACAACTCCCCTCCTTCCTTGAAGCATATCTGCTCAGCCTCGACAGGATCAACCGGCCTTGAATGTGTGCATGCCTCGTAGTCCTTCGTGGGTGCATGTTTACTCTCCGAGTACTCCTGGGTGGGTGTATATTTACGCTCCTCGAGATCATGATCTGGGGTCACTGGATTTTCTCTTGTCTCTGCCCCGCGATCTTGATTGTTACTCTGGTTTACGCTCCTCTGCACCTCGCGATCTCGGGAGTCTCCCGTGTTTGTATCACGATCTTGGTCGGACACCCGTCGATCTCAATTATCGATCTGATTTACGCCTGTCTCTGCACATCGATCTTGATCGTTCACTGGATCTTTGTCCTTGTCGCCACCGCTGAAGTGCGACACATCCTCATCTGATATATTTATTTCCCCCTCCTAACTGGCGACGAGTCGCAGTCCTGTCGCAATCCTTCTGCCTTCCGATATCCGGTGAATCCGCATCTGGATATGGAAAGCAGCCGGTACCACATGCAGTCAATTCCGCTGCGTGCACAGGCGGTTCGCCCGCAGCAGCGCCGGGGCGGAGGCGAGGTGGAGAACCTGGGCGATATTCACCGGCGACTAGCAGGCGTCGCTGACATCGAGGCTTGGGAGGTGCTTCGCGTCAAGACGCTTCTAATTGCGAGAATGCTGGTGCCGATTCGCAAAGGCATCGCAGCACATTGGTCGATGAAAAGGTGGGAGCTCTACCAGCCAATCGCTTCGGGCTGTTCATGGCAAATAATCGCTTCTTTCATATCATGGGTTACCTACACTTCTCCAATAACAAGTTACCTCAAGCAAGCCTCGACTGAGCATGGAAGATACGGCCCGTGGTAGATGTGCTACAACGCACATTTGCCCGCGGTTATCGAGCTCCTCCTGTCATTAGCTTCGACGAGGCGACGTTGCCGTCGCGTTCTCGGTACAACCCTACACGGCAATTCAGCAAAGACAAACCCCACAAGTGGGACACGGAGGTATTCGTCGCTGCGTGTGCCAAGACAGCGTATTGTATGAGATGAGCTGGCATGACTTTATAAAATCGTGGTAAGTTTCGAAGCTTACCACGATTCTTTTTTGGCCTAAGTCCTTATGTTGGAGGATGGTC
>LGSN01001294.1:0-18588 GCA_001314375.1 Phytophthora podocarpi
TTCTGTGGGATGTGTGTGTGTGTGTGTGTGTGTGGGGGGGGGGGGGCTCCAGAAAACAGCGCGCCCACGATAGGGCACGTTCCATAACACTAAAAAAAAATTCTCCTGATTATCTGTTCCGAAGTTATTAAAAAAAAACTTTAGTTTTTTAGGCCACCCTCTCGTAAGACTCTCACTTCGCATTCCTAGCTCTCCCGGAGTGCCCCCCCCCTCCTCCACGATGGCCATCAACCTCCTCGCCGTTACCCCGACAAGACCCATCTTCACGCCGAGGCAGATTTCCCGCTTCTTCTTCAGGCCCTGCCTAATCGACGAAGGAAAGACTACAGGCTACTACGTGTGCAAGTGCTGTGGGAGTTGCAAGTATACACCCAAGCCGGGCTACACTAATCGGTGTCCCAAGAGCGGACTGCTCACCAGAACCACGAGAGCGACATGCGCGACACTAAGGTCGCTGCGTCGAGGGTTCTGCTGCTGTGGGTGAGCGAGAAGGCCTTGAACCGTTACGCGTGGCTGCGCCGGGTTGTCATCAGCAATCTACCGTTTTCATTTTGCGAATGAAGGAAACCCGCCAAAAGGTATTTTCGGTTTTATTGTTGTGTGTAACCCTATTATTAACCGTATTTGCTGTTGGCTAGATACACAAACTTACACCCGGTTTCTGTGGCCATGCTGGCCGTCACCGAGGAGGCTATGACAAAGGCTGTGGAGAAGGTGATGAGATGCTTGCTTGTTTTGGGCTCATCATTGATGGCTGGTCCCATGGCGTGGGTTACTACTTAGGTCTCTATGATGCTATGAGACAGCTCCGGGGCTACAGCACCCATTATTATCACTGGCCCCGTGGTCGATGAGCATGACGACCAACTGGACTCTGAGGGTCATCTAACGACTGACAAGTGATTCATCCCGTTTTTGGAAAAACGATTTCCTGCTGTCTGATCTCAATCGGCGACAACTGCGCAGTAAGCAAGCGACTTGCAAACCTGCTTGGTGTGTGGCTTGTTGGCTGTGCAAGTCACGGACTGAACTTTGTGGTACGTGACTACTTGGGGTCACATTATAGCGATCTCGAGGAGGTATATCAGCTGATGGGGAAGCTGCGGAATTTGAAGCAAGCGGCCAAACTACGGTAATCTGGGCTCCTTCAATTTGTTATTTTAGTAAGTCTCGGTGTTAATCCTACTTTGTGTGTTATTTTATTTGGACATTCCGAGAATTTTACTAAGACACATCTGGCGGTGGTTCTCTGAGAGAACATGCGCTGTTCGTGCCCATTTTCGCTGCTAAAGCGCTATTGTCAGCTGCAAACGTTTATTTCGACCGACAACGACGACGAGCTGACCGATTCTCTCCCGTTACACACAACACACTGAAAGCTCGCGACGGTGCTCACGAGCCTCCACTACATCGAATCTATCTCCAAGCGACTTCACGCTGTTGTCATCACCTTAATGCGCACGACCTCTTCGGCGGGTTGATGGAGATTCGCCCTTCATTAGCGAAGTATCTTGGTAAGAACATGTGTATGTTTACGGGTATTGACTGCTAAAAGGAAGCGTTTTGCCTCCTTTTTTGGGGGTCGTTTCTCACCGACTGCCCAACGGAAGTAAAATGCTTCCTTTTACCACGAAAGGGTTAATAAAACTGACTAATAAATCGAGTATTACTACGAGACCCCGCTGATGACGTATTGTTTTATCTTTTATTGCTCATTTTATGGCTCATAACATCAGCCGTAAAAGGGTAAAACAATACTTCATCAGGTCTTTTTCACTTTGTCCCTTTCTCTATTTAAAATAAATCAAGATCATTTTATTAAAAAAAATGACGATAAAAAAGACAAACTGATCTAAATAGGGGATGTTTCATTCGAGGGCAGGATAAGTCAAGGGCTGCCCATCCGTTTTGACCTCTAGAACTTATATTTTTGCCTGTTTATTACGTTTGAAAGCATATTAGTTGGTGTCAGTCTAAGTAGCTCTCGAGCGTTGAACGAAAGAGAAGCTGCCCGAGGAGATCACGGTTGTAGAGGACAGGCGAGGAGACGCTGCCCAATGCGATCTAGGTGCAGGTGAGGGATGATCGAGACTCAGGTGTTGAAGAAAACTCGGAAAGAAGGTCACACTGAAAACCTACCAGTACTCTGAAACTTATGCGGCAACGAAAATGTCTGCTGCAGGAAGCATTTCAAGCAAAAGGCTTAACCAAGCTGAAGGGATATCATGTTAAGAAGTTACCCAAGTTATCCTGACTCCAAATCTCAGAATAACTTGGGTAACTAAATACTAGATCTAATTGACTAAATGCCAATCAAGTTATCATTACCCCCGAATGAAACGCCCCCTAAGGGTCAGCTAATATCTTGTGCTGCGACAACCAAATCGCGTCTCGTGATCGATGGATCTAAGCCAATCGAGGTCGTTTTCCTCTAAAACTACCATTTTTCGTTATGAAAACGCAAATCTAGATTACTTGTTTTAATTACAGATCGGTCATTGGACCCTCTCAATTTTACTCCTGGTTTTATGTTCCAGCCATGCTCCATCTAGGCCATAAATGTAGAGGCCTTTTATCTGCAGATCATAATATTTCTTGACAAAGTTGGAGTTAGACAATCCCATCGTTAATGAATCGAGTTACAAGGATACATTGTAGGAGGGAAAATGAGGTGAAGTAGATTGAAAATCATGGAGAGGCGGAAAGGGATTGAGTTGATGTTTTAGTCAGGGATTTTCCTAGACTAGACTAGACCCTGAACTAGGGTCGAAGAGCAACGGTCAAGTATCATTGACCAATTATCTTGCATCAAAGATCAATCATCAAGGACCGGATCGAATGATCTGGGGTCAAGGGTCCAGGATCGAGGACGGGGATCGGCGAGCTACACCTTGGGATAAAGCATGAAGCATGAGGGAGTATAGTCCGAAGGCTCGTGCAGGATCAGCGGAAGTCGTAGGTGGCGTCAGTGCGATGGAAGGACAGGATTCAGGATGATATGGGGTGATCGGATTCTGTTAGGGATAAGCTAAGCATACATCAGAGTTGAATTACCAGATAAAACTCTTCAAGACGTCAGTCGTATACGGGACTTGTATTAACCCCATATGACAACGGAGTTGGGTTTGCTGAGAAGGACGCAATTGGTTAGCTGTATAGGGGAAGGACATTGAACCTATACAACACAACTAAGTGGAATTCGCTGGATAACCAACACGTGGTTTCAAGCCTCGAAGTCAGCCACGCGGAAAGTATAATGGCCAAGTGTCTCTGAGTGAGCAGACTACCTGGTTGGCATACAGCGACAGTCCCTGGAGTTTTATCTACTTGGCCAATGATCTACCGTCAACTCTCAATCCCCATCAAGCTCCGCCGGGCTTTAACGGTGTTTTTCCTGGTAAGGTGTGTCACCTTCTCAGGAGTCTTTACGGCCTACGCCAGGCACCGTTTATTTGGAATACAACCTTGCACGAGCAATTCGTGAAGCTGGGTTTCACTAGCATCGAGAAGGATCACGCCTGCATGCCCGCCAAGTGGGAGGAGAGAGCACAATGTCGATTGTAGTGTGCTTTGATGATCTCTTACTCATTGGCCCTGAATATCTCTGCGAAAAAGGGGCTGTTGAAATGTAAGAAGTGTTTCAGCTAACTTCGCTGGGCGAAGTACCTTATTTACTAGGAATTGAGATTATTATAAATCGTGCGGCGGGGCAAGTAGTTTTTCTCTCAAGCTCAACATGTTCGGGAGCTTCTATGCAGATTCCATATGTCTTCATGCAACATTGCAAGGACCCCAGATCTTTCAGGGACCCTTCAAAGGCGAGTACCTGCGGATGGAGACTCACCTCCTCCGTATCGGGAGCAAGTGGGAACATTGGGGTATTTACTGTCTCTGGTGCACGCAGTGCGCAATCTCGGAAATATCTTTCGTGTTTGATCATCAGCATTTCGCTTTGGGAAAGCATATGCTGTGTTATTTGAAGTCGACCACAGATTATGAGCTCTTGGTGAATATTGAAGAACGATCTACAGTCAAATTACTGCTGAACACGGACGCTGATTTTGCCAATGATCCCATAGACCGAAAGCGTATCAGTGGACATATTACGATGATTGACGGCAATGTAATCTCGTACGAACAGGGCATGAATGCGCTGAGCACCATCGAGGCGGAATATGTGGCGATGAATGAAGGATTTGCAATGGCTGCATCGGTTGTGTGATGAGCTGAAGAAACGATACACCGCGCCGTTAATGCTCGGATACAACATGGACCCCATCTACATGACGGAGAGACCGGACAAGCACAGCAGAATGAAGCATATAGAAAACACATATAATGTATCAAGGGACCTCGCGGAGAAGAAGGAAATTCGAGTGCAGCACGTCGGCGCCAACGGCATGGTGACCGATATAATGATGAAAGTGCTGGGATTTACAAAGTTTAAACGCTTCCCGGACATGTTGAAGGTGTTGCCACTGAAGGAGCCCAGCTAGGAGCCAGTGGGAGTAGTCATACACGGCGATGTGGTTGGTGGCAAGCTTACGCTTGGAGTGATCCTCGTGGCGCGAAACGTGAATGCCAGGAGCTTGGGGCTCATGGACCACGCACAGATCTCGACAATTGTGCGAAGAAAACACATGCAGACACAAGGGCGGAATGAAGGGGGTGCCTCTAGTCGAAGTTGCTTCAAGTCGGCATCGGATTGAATTCACCGTCCACTGTATAGTCGAGGTGTGGCACGTAAAATATCTGATCGAGCTCTAATGGATGTGATGAAGCGCTGCGCAGCTAAACTCTACTACGTGCTTAATGCTACTGCGAGTTGAAGACCCTGTGCGTTGATCGAGTGGGAGTGTTGCGCCCGAATCTGGTTGAGCAGCTTGCAGCTGCCCATCACATGAATACAACCACCGTTCGAGGTGCTGTTCTCCGGTGTCTGTAGCCACCCGGCTGACTCTGAAGGACCGGATGTCGTTGCTACTCTGGGGTACTAGTTTCTACTGACGTTAATATACTGCAAAGGATTGAGTGGCGGCAGGGGAGGGCTTTGACACTTTGGACGTTGACTTGCTAGAAACACGCCTCTCGTAGCCTCCTTACTTCCCCGCAAGTCCCGTTGGGTTTAGCCCAACAATGACAGAGTTGGTTGTTGTCCTACGCTAAGTGCATTTGTAGCTATGGTGACTTCCGTCCTGGTTAGCACTCATTCTCAGTCAACTGACGCTGCGCCGAGTAGGGGTGTACAAAACGCTGAAGCACGCTGCTTCACACTTAATAAATCAGTATATGAAAAATACGTTGGAGCGTCGAGTACACGAGTTCGAACTTTCCCGCCTTCGCCAGCAGTAGCGGCCGCGGGACTTAGTAGTTTAACACTGTTCTTCCAACTCGACCAGGCAAGATTTTGGAGGTGGATCCAGCGTTGAATCTCCAACCGATACTCGTGCAAATTTAAAATAAGTACATATATATGTTGATCATTTTGAAACAAGAGTGAACACCCTTCAGCCCCGTCAAGCTACGCCGAAGCGACTAATGTAGCTTTGAAGTCGGCGATTCAAATACAATTTAACATAAAATTTAACATAAAATTGCCAAAATGACCGAAGCTTAAGCTATGAACCTACAACTCAATAAATATTGCTCTTCAAGATGCAGTGCTGCTTACACGACCAGTACTCCTTGTCGTAAAAGAACGTGCTGGCAACCCTGGGCTTCGAGGATTTGCCCCTATTGAGGCAAATACCTCAGTCGCACATATCATGTGTTGTCGCATTGAGAGCAAGGCCATCTGATCAAACATCATCGGGTTGGTTGAATAAGCTGTGAAGGAGATCTATACAGCGATATTTATACACTGCAATGCAAAAACGGCACGGAGACTAGGGTAGGAAATCATATTTAGGTAGCAATATATCGGCAACTACAGGTAAGTTAAGCGTTAGAACCTTTTCATTATGCTTAGAATGTCTTCGTCGTATTGCTAAAACCAAATTTGACCTAATTTGTAAATTGCCAAAGTATGGTTTGGCTGACCTCCGAAGATTCCTCGATTATCGCCTGATCGGTTATGAAGGACAGTGTAAAGAGCGACCGCCACCTCAACCGAGGTACTTCACTATTTGAAAAGCGGAGTGATACCATGCAGGACGGGCAGATATGCAACATTTAGATGGCCTGAGGTCAGAGCATTCAAGATTGCTCGAGCTGCAGATAGACACAGACATCACTTACGACCGCATTTTGTTTTCTTACGCTGTCGATAATGTATGCAGTGCAAACCATTTAAAAAATGGTGCTTTACGCGTGCAGGTGACAATACGCCAGATTTAAGATTCGAAGGATGCCGGCTTTTTAGGCCCTGGTCCAAGTACCAGAACGCGTTCTGGTGCTAGGCAGCGGTTAGGGGTTGTCAGATTGGCACACCGATTCTCGGATTTTTGGTAACACGTTTTGTAACGGGGCGTTCCCCGTTACAAAAGTAGTTTGAGTCACATCTCCTTGAAGAGGGATGTGACGTGACATTCTGTGATTGGACAGAATGCCCATTTAGGTTGGGTATTTGACCAGTTAGCATGCAGCATCCAAACCGGTGGCAGGCAGCTAACCTAGGCTTAAGTTCGGTTTTGCGACCGAAGTTAATATCAAAACAGAGTTAATTTTGCTTCTAGAACGACGTGTCTCGGTCTTACAGAGATTGAAATTGCGTAAACATTGTGTGGTAGGAATACGTGGGTCTATGCTCTAGTGGTGGCGAAGGTTGTGCTAGCGGCAGCACCGATCTTACTGCGCGCGAAGGCGCACTACCGCTTAGATTCATGACTAGTACAAGTGTATACTACCGCCTAGGAAGAACTGTACCCGTCAATAGCACCGAACCATACCTGTGCCCTGTGAGCTGCGAGTTCGTCGATTAGTTGGTTATGTACGGCACAGCCTCTTGGCCTTAGCGTCTATTAATCGGTGTACACTGTACATATTCCGCTCCCGTCTTAGCTAATGATGTTTTTCTATATAACGATACATGTACAAGGCATTGTCATTATCTCACCTTAATCTATCGCCTGGAAGAATGCCCGACGCTCCGGCACAAATGCATGATATCTACATGTATGTCTTCTGGGAAAATGAAATTCACCCGGTTTTCTGTGAGCTCTCAGTACACAAATTTTGAACTCGGAACACCTCCAGTTGGTGGACTGAAAAACGGAGTTTTAGAACGCAGAATCAGAATTTTGGTACCCCCTCTCCCCCTCCCCACGCGCACCTCCCGGAAAACACCCTTCCGGCCCACCCACGCACTACAATATAGTCTTGCAATCGTGATGTGAGACATAAATGGTGGCATGTTCTCTGTTCATTGTTAGTTTTGACGGCTTTTCTGGCGCGAGGAAGCTGTAGACGGGAAACGTCATAAACTCAGAACTACCGGATAAGCAAGTCATCCATCAAGTAGAGTAGCGCTCAGCGATGCTGAAAAGCTACAACTCTTCACTCGGCAAAATAAACTATTGGATCATTTCGATACAGAGTCATCAGTATTACGATTCTAATTCCCTACGGCAATTTTGTTTTTTAAATCAGACGACGAAGAATTATCTACGACTGCGCTTCGTGCTTTTGGTTGTGTCAAATACGGCAGCTACAATTTTGAAATTAAGTCTCCTCCTCGTTTTAAGGTTGCCGCCCAGCATCTTTCTGTGAGGCTATCTTTTCGGCAGACAGCCGAAGTTATTAGACAACATCATCTCGTAACCAGTAAACCAAAAATGTATGGCACGACAGACAACACGACGAACGCGTATGCACACATTCTTGCTGCGGTTTCATCTCAGCAAATTAAAGTGCCTTTTGGCAGATCCAAACGCGTGGTGTTTTGCGTTTGGGCGCGATACAACCCCCCACTGATCGCTTTTTCAGGGATCAGTGTGTTCGGTTAGCTGCTGTGAATGGTGTACTGGTCAATTTTCCTTTGTTAGCAATTCCCGTCACACTGTCGTTGCGCACCAGGAACTGTACTTGTCGTGTATTGGGTCTGCGAAAAGTTAAGATCGCAGGTCCCTCTCACACACGGTGCCCGAACCACCAACTAACGGAGGGGGTACTCCGATATCCGTTGATGCCAAAAACCTTGCTCACCTTGTGTACCCGTCGGTAGGGCTAGGTCGCTTTTCGGNGGAGGCCAGAATCGATCTGGGCCTTGGGGATGCCTTGCGGGTGTATAAATCCTTCTTTTTCGTGCTTACCGCTTCCTTTAGCGGGGTCTTTGATGTGAGGGTCGACGGACTACCTGGGCAATCAGACAATGCCAGGCAGTCCGATGGTTGTGCTGTAGAAGGCAAATTTGACTCTGAATTATATGTTAGCATGTCATAAAACCATCCTAGGGTTCACATACAATTACCTAGATCTCCCTTTGTTTCTCTGACTTCACTGACCCTCCTTTACCGTCTGCGCCATCAGTGGGACTTGGACCGAGGCTTGGTTCTTCATATTGATGTAATCTCTGTCAAGATCGATAATATCTGATTCGTCTGATCCTCATCAGAAGTGCTGAGAATGTAGCCATCAATCTTGGGGTCATCACACTTGTGAGTGTCCCACTTGTATAACTTGGTACCTTGGTCGATCTAGATTGATGGAACTAGATCGACCAGGAAATTTCCGCGTCCACTTCACCACACAACCACAAGGGCATTCGTGGCCGCTTCAGATCTTGACACCAGGTTCCTACGTCGACTGGAAGCCATGACGCGTGCAGGGTACTGTCACTTATATCTGCAGCAGCAATCCTGCTTTTAGGCTTCACGGGACGAAGCCGAGCGCGATATCGTTCGGGCTGTGAGTCGTCCACCCTGAGCGGGAATGGCGAGATACGGCGAGGGCATGTACACCAGAAAGATCGAAAATTAGACTACATTGTTGAAACAAACAACGTCTTCTGAACGCTGGATCAGGACAACACTGCAATTAGTTGCCAGCATCGTATTGAACGAATCGTCCTTGTTTCCACAGTTGAATATTGTTGGAGGCGCAGGTGGGATTGAATACGCAAAATTAAACAAGTCCGGGCAGACAAAGGAATGTAGGATATCCCGCGGCCGTGCTCTACGTGTGTGGACGTCTCACGATTCCACACTCGGAACCCGTACTCTGTTTTGTGTATAACGTTAGGCTTCTTCCGAATCAAAGAAGAGCTTCAAGTAGTATCCAGGTACTTCGACTGAGTATTGTTCTGATGGGAAGAAACGATTCACAACCCATTCTTGGTGCCGCTGTCTTCAGTTGTGGACAGAATACTCGTCGTGTTGAGCGCATCCAGAAGTTGGTGAGAGTCGTCTGGAGTGTGGTCATGGTCATGGAACTCGAAGCCATCATTGCAGGCGTCAGGAAAAATGAATGCGGGTGCTTCAGGTATGATTGATTGCTTCCACTAAAATCACGCTACGATAGTGCAGCCCCTGGCTGTATGGGAGGGTGACCATGCCACGATAACGATCATACAGCGTCGATCTATAGTCACCATCACATTTAGCTTCGTAAGCAATTCCTAGCACTACCTCAAGAGGACACTTGGGCTGACGTGAGACGCGCTCGGTCTGACAAATACATGATGTATTTGAGCGGTGGACATGCTGCTGTGTGGGAAAAATCAAGAGCTGGGGGTGATGCTGTCGTAATTCGAATGTGGTCTGTGAGGCTCTTTTGTAGAACGGGGCGCTGCCCGACAGACCTACTTCAATAGGCTCATAACCGACCAACTACTGTAATTGCCGCCATGTAGCACAGTATCGACATGTTCCTTCGTCCCTTCTTCGGTCTGATGCTCGTTTTTTTGCACCGGTGCTATCGCATTTCGCATGTAGAGACCTATAGCAGCTTAAGATATCCGCATCAAATCTAGCCAATCATATGCACAGTTTGAAAGTATAGAAATTGGCGTGTATACAGAGAAAGCAAGACAATATTGATATATCGGTAAAAATGTCTCAAATTTCTGGCAGCATCCAGTTTCGCAACGGTGCGTGCACGCTTAAGTGGAAGAGCAAGCCCCAGTTTTGAAATGGCGCTAGTGCGCTTACAAGGAAAAACTACGCGCAGCGGTGCTGGCAGGCACGTGCAGCAGTACAAGGTCACTTCAGAGTCCGTCTATAAGAACCTCGCTATGACAACTAACCCGTCAATCTCTAAAAAGATCCCCACGACCATCATACCATTGTTGCGTCGTCCTTCACCAGCAAGCGCGCAACAATTCTTCGCTGGGTCGCCAACAAACCCCCTGGAGGATGTTGTTGCTGAGAGAAGGGCGATCACATGAAAGTATGTGAAAGTGGCGTTGGAACGATTCTTTTTAAGAAGAGCGAGGTTGGGATTGCCGGGTTGATGGGCTTTGTGGGGATGGGATCGCTGTGGCGTCACCGATGCTGAGAGACAAGGCCTTAGATGTCGCCGAGGTGGGTGAAGTTGAAGATTTCAAGGCGTCTGACAAGTGGGCGGTTGGATTTAAAAGCCGCGATAAATTTAGCTTCCGCTGCCCTACCAGGTAGAGCCAGATCTGCCGTGCCAATCTCAAGGAGATCGTGTCGAGATTAGCTGCTACGGTTGAGTCAACTGTGTGATCTCGGCATCACCTGTGCGTTTACCGCTGACCAAACAGGTGATGCGATATTGTGTTAGTCATGAATGATATTTCAAGGTCTAGATTATTTTGTTTTCTGTTGAAGTCGTCTTCTTTGAATATGTAGACAAGAAGACATTGGCCCGACGTGGCCAAAAGACAGTGTGGGTGAAGTGTAGCCGGGCGTCGAGGAGCGCGTTTCCGTAATCCTCCTCGGTGATAGTGATGAGAATCGCTGTACACCATTCGTCGTGTCTTAGGTGAAGCCTTCAAAAGATACAGCATTTCAAGAAGCAAACGACATGCGCCGCTACGGTTTTGGAGTTAGAAACTCGAGCTTCAACAGACGTCAGGACTTGAATTCTACGGTAATTGTGGAGGTATGTATCTTAATACTGTTTTTAGAGTGCGAGTTCTGGTGGATTATGACAAACGACTATTATATCACAGGATAGTGGAACGCAAATTTGTCTCCTCTTGTGGGACAATTTCGGTTGCCATTGGACGCCGAGTGTCCAACCCTACGCCGGCTCCATCAATGTTGTCCAGCGCAAGGTTCCGCCCCACGCAAACACCTTGTTAAATATTTTGCCCCCCCCTCATTTTATAGTTGAAATTGGTATGGACGAATCCCCATAGTAAAGAGCAAAACTACATCACCTGTACATTATCCGCACAACACCTACAACGGGCTATAAACGACGCACAGGACGGCAAGTGAAGATTTCCAGCCTGCAGAAATAGCGATTGTGAAGAACACCATCCTCAGAATTTTTGTTTGCACCACGTTAGCTTTAATAGCGCGGTCCACCATTAATTACCGAAGGCCGACGTCAAAACTTCACCGAAAAAGAAGCCCAGGTCTTCCTCCGACAGGCACTGGGTGACCGCTCCTTTTTGCAGCCACACGGTGGCATCCTGACCAAGTGGGACTCCCTGGTCGCTACCCTCGTTGCTGATGACAGCTTTCCTTTAGAGAATCTTAACTGGAAGACTGCGAACGGCCGGTTTGACAAGGACGAACGCTGTCGGGCCTTTCCGAAGAGGATAACGAGAAAGTTACAATCCTAGATGGGATAGTGACACGAGTAGACGACCATGTTACTCGCTTAGCGGCTGTGACGGAGACTGATCGTCGCAAACGTGAATACGAGGAACAGGTGTACCCCGCCACGCAACGGCTCGCCATGGAAACGCTACCCGAGATGGAACCACGCCGAAAAAGCGGAAGGAATGAAGCTAAAGGAACTGCTAATCAGCCTCAAGGAGAAGGAGATGGCTGATCACAAGGCCGCCCGGGGGGAGAACGCGTTGCAGAGAGCTTAAAAGCGCAAGGCAGACCGCGCGGAGGCCGTTCGGGCTCGCCAAGAAACGAGCGAGCAAATGCTGAAGCTCGTTAGTGCGGTGACGAACAGCATTTTAGCTATTATCCAAGCTCATAAATCAAATTAGGTTGGTCAATGACAGTTTTATTGCTGTAGATAGGACTCTAGGTTAGGAGGTGCTACGTCGAAGTACGACTTAAGCTGATTACCTTGGTAATAACAGCAGTGACATTTTGACAGTAACATGCTTACAGCAACATATATGCTCACAGAGCTGAATCGGGCACGCAAAGACTTCTTGAAGTCAATAAAAGCCAACAAGGTTTCAGGTTCCTTGAACTCCCACTCGCCTGCTTCGCGAACAGAGTTCATCTTTGAGTTGAATTGCTGTTTGTGAATAGAAAGATCATCTTTCTTGAAGCCGGAGATAATAAACTTGTGCACGCCGTACGTGGGGATCCCGTAGATATTGTAGCCATTAGAGGTCGAGCTGTACTCGGCCATGTATTCGACGAGCTTGCTTTCGTAGAGTAGTGTGATGTCATGTCAACGGCCTTCGATGGACCCCCATAAGTGAATGGCCGAGCCATCAGGTGTAACTATAGCCTGATAATTCAAGCAGTACACTCGCTTGGGCCCAGAGTATACCTGCCTTTGCAGGTTCTCCTGGGTTCCTCGTCGTGATGACGGGCGGCACACAGCATTCTTAGTGCCGCCTATAATGTCAACCACCGTTGACATTGGGACACCTTTGCTGCGAATAGCTTCAGCGTACCGATGAATGCATCCAGAGCAGATCCGGCGCTGAAAGTATATGGCATCCTTGAATCTATCGTAGGTAAACGACAATTCACACTTGTCGGAATCACATTTGGTTACAGTAGCAGCATTGACAACGTACCCATATGTCGAATTATTCGGCTGAGTTGCCTCATCGAACGTCCAAAGATCTTCATCATGTCGTATAGTCTCTTGGGGTAGCTCAGCCGATCCAACAAAATGCACAGTACCTCTGTGGAAAGCACTTTGTCGCGCTGATCCGCGATCACGAACTCAGGAAGAGCGAAGCAGCGGCATAGTGCTAGCAGCCGTTTATGTCGAAGTGAAACAGCAGTTCACTGTCGGCGTTTGTCAGCTCCACAAGGCAGAAACGCAGGTCAGGAATGATGGGATGCTCTGGTTCCACGGCGCTCAGCAGCAACACAGTCTCAATGGTGTTGGGGGAGGCATTACTGCCTTCTTCGTGCAGAAGGGGGAGGAGCAGCTCCTCCATTGCTACTTATCAAATGCTGCTGACCAGTCAGTAAATCAATACTGAACAAATAATGTACCGGTGGCTGTGAAATGTTTGTCTCAATTATCGTCACCCTACCTTCACGGTGGATGCCGCCGGAGATAAGGTGATGATAAAGCTGAGCACTAACCATTATTAACCAATAGATGAGGAGACGGAACATGTCTAAACCAGCAGATTTAGGTTTTACAAAAACAACTAATTCAAACAATTTCAAAGCCGTAGTTAGTGTTGCGGAAGTGATAGTAAAATCAACACTAGAGAGGTTTCGCTAATTCGATTGGTGCAAAAAATATAAAATCCCAGCGTATTTTGCTTTTTAGCAACAAAAGGTTAAACCGACGGTGGTTTTGGTATTTACTCATGAAATACAGCGCGTTGAAGGGAATAATGGTTCGGCACGCCACTGTGGTAAAACTATCAGCGTAGCGTAAGTAACCTAAATTCACTCCACGCATACAGTAGAGGTGCAGGACTCATTGCTGCATCGCTCCGGTGACGGTCATGACTGGACTACGTGCGATGGTGAGACTAGATGTCATTGTTGAACCGGGTCCTATGGAGCATTCGATCATGGACCAGCTGAAAACGATTCTAAAGGCCCAATTGTAGGAGCTCCAACCATCGCCGAAGCATAGGCGCCAGACAGCTGCCGCTAACAACGCTAAGGCTCGGGTGAGCGGGTGAAAGGCAAAGGACGCTAGGAACTCAGCGGCCATTTCAGTCTGCAATTGGAGATTTGGTACTCTATGGGCATGTGTGGACGAACACGCGCACCAAGCTTAGCGTGTACAAGTGCGGGCCTGCCCAAGCGATAGACACATTGTCCAATGGAATCTTTGGTATCGAAAATGTGCAGACTGTGAACGACGTGACGTGCAGGACAGCCAGTTGAAATTCTTTTGCTGTTATGTTTGAAGCAGTCAGTTTTGGAATGAAGTTGAGGTTGGTGCAATTGCGCCAACACGCGTCCTCCATTCAAACCTACACATCTATCGGCATAGTGTCCTAAATACACTAAATAAAAACACTGTCCTTTATGATGTGTCCGCCTTTTATAGTTGTGAAAAATGTTCTATCATATGGCCAACAGGAACTTTGCACGTTAAGATCCACATTTTTCTCGTAAATGTAAGTACACACTCACTTAAGTACGTTGTACCTTCCACCTTTTTGTCCTTGAACAGGCAAATATGATAATAGTGACTTATAGTTTGTATAGGAGGAAGTTTCGGCCAGGTCAATCTATGCATTTATCATAATCTTTTTGGAACATAGAATTGTACATGGCCTTCAAAGGCAATAATAACATAGTGAACTCAAGTTAATTTTGAGAGATTTGTCCTAGAATAAACGGCAAAACTGTAACGTGATATGTTATTAGTGATACTTTTAAGACTGCATTTTTGGCCTGATAGAAAATGATGGACATCACGATCGCCAGAACGCCTGTAGAACTATTAAAGGGCTTTACGTCAATGACATTTTAATGCTCTTAAAAGAGCTCGCAGCTATCAAAACTCTTGCAAATGCAAGGCTCTCACTTTTGGTTATATGATGTGTCCTTGATTTTGGGTGTGTTGGGTGTAATATTCCCAGTTTTAAATAAAAAGCGTGGGTACATCATATCGGCTTCTAACCTTATGAAGACCTCCATTCTTCGAACGGCTTCTAACCATATGAAGGCCTCTTACAAATAATGGCTTCTAATTTGTTCTTTTTTACTTTGCCGCTACAAGGCACTCCTTGGTGTCTCTACTATTTTTCGGTATATTATCGGCAGCGAGCGCCGCTTTCCCTTTTCACATTCGATTGGGAGGGAGGGGGGCTAGCACAAACATAATAACAACGCCCAGGAGACCTCCTGCGGTAGATCCCATCCTGAGGCTGGGGAGTTGTGAAGGAAAGTCCTCGTTCGCCTGCTCCGTCTCTAGCTACGGTCACTGGATCCTTTTGGTGGACCTAATCTGCATTTCTCTGGTCTAGTCTTAAAATTTGAGTTAACATGCAATTGAATGTGATAATAGCATGATAACATGAAGTGTCTGTGCTCCCCCAAAAGCTTGTGTTGATTTCGAAGTTTGACGATATGACATGACACTTCATCTTCCTATCACGATATGTTGGCCTTATGACCGTATGCCATTGGACGCCGTCCAAAACTGCCTTATCTGGCGGTATATCAAGACCATCAAAAGTTGATAGACCTAGCATACCTCTGGTGAGACGTGAATCCAGTCTCAATAAGTTTGTTGATAATATCATTTATGAAATCTAACCGCATGCTCTATTTGGCTACAGTATACATTTAATCTTTGAATTTTTATGTTGATGCTGCGAAGGGTCGTGCTACCACCCTGAAGATGCAACATGGCATAGTCTTTGCCATATATGAGAAACCTGTGCAACTTTTATATTTAGAGACAAATCTAGATATTGCGTATGACTCCCTCTTATGGTAGTTTTGGGCGGCGTCCATTCTGACGTTCTTATGTTCTTATGGCAAGCTCACGCCTTTTGTGGTCTTATTATCTTACGCCCTTATGGACCATCTTGTGTCCCGATGGCAAACTTGTTGCCTTAAGACGGTCACTAAACCTGGCGTTAGAGCTTTTTAACTGCTCGGTTATTAGGATCAGGGTAGCCGTAGGTCTTTTACCATTAATAATCTCCTGGGTTTCTCAAATCGATTCTGAGGTAGTGTCTTTATGAGGGTATCCGCCTTAGTGCTGCAGTATATTACTACTGTTCTGTCTGTGTCGTGTACCTCACTAGCATTAAGCCTTATTGTATCAATGTGTTTAGACGATGTGTGGTTATTGTACTGGCGAGATGAAGTGATTCACCAAGTTCGAGAGCTCACAACTTTTTATCCTCTGATCAGATTTTTGCAGGCAGACACCGACGAAAAGCTCAATGTCTACCCGTTAAAGTGCACACAAACATTTGGTATTATTCGCTATTGAGGGCACACAACACTTAAACGAAAAATAGATGTACAACATAATCGCAGTTGTGAGACAAACCACCCCCGGTTATGTACAATCAGCTATTGTCTAGTGGTCTCCAGTGGTAATTTATCAAACCTCCAATATTAAATAATGAAATGACGCCAAATATTTCGTGAAATCGTATATTCAAAACGAAACGTAGTACTCTGCGCGCTTCTCGGCGTTGTCGTTGTTGGCTGGGATGTCCGCGGCTTGTGAACCTGCCAGCTACTGCTCTTGGCCAATTGATCTGGCGTTGTTTCTGGCGGAGGCATCCCGCCAAGGTACCTTCTCTTGCTTGCGAATCTTCTTGTATCCGCCAAGCCACTCCGCTTTGTGATGGCTAGTTATCCCGCAGCGATCTTAAGCCCCAAGGCAGCCACGGACGACGGCAGGAACACGGTGATGTGGTTCTTGACCCCCCCCCCCATACCATCTCGACCGTCGGCGTGATATGAGGGCGTATACAGCACGTCTTGTCCATATTGCTGGGCCTTCGTGACTGCTCTGTACGGAGTAGGAAATTTTAGCAAGATAACGTATTAGTTAGTAACATCTAATACAACCAATATGAGAATATCAAACGCGTACCTGTGTAATGCGTCGTTCCACCTACTCGTCGTGTAGTTGTCCCCCGACATTGTGGCAAAATGCTCGTCCAGCCTGTTCATCATGATGGTCTTCGACTTCGATTTGGTCGGCGCTGGAACCTCCATGACTTTGTAGTACCTCGCCGTCCATGTGATCGCGGCACGGCCCGTACCGCACCCGCAGCACATTCTAGCCAGGTCTCGAACAACTCCCGGTGGAGTTGCCGTGGTAGTTCGTGTCGTCCGCCTTGAGGAACGCCGCCCAGCTCCGAACCGAACCCGCATGCAGCCCTCTATTCTTGCCCCCGCTCCGACGATGCAGTAGCACTGGGCCGCCCTACTGGCAATACAACGAGGTGAGGGTTTAACAACCCAAGTGGTCGCTACAACGTGATTCCACGGTACAGTAACTCTCATCTAAATATATATATTCTTTGGATACAAACGTGCATTGAGGTTGAATTCTTTCTTTTCTACATACACATTCCTAAACGCTACATTTACCTTAGAGTCAGCCCTCGGGTCTCTTTTGCGGCCACGGATATAGGTCATTTCCCTCTTCTTCGGTTCGGCACGCACGGTCCGATCGGGAATGGCATCATCTGTCAGAGGTTGTAGTTCCAAACAGATGATCCTAGAGGTTGTCGGTTTCCGCGATAAATTACGGCCATTTATGATTACCGTAATATAACCGTGGTTATTTTCGACCTCAGACGTGGGTGGACTACTGCGCTTTGCTGGCGGCACCGCAAATGTATCGACGCCGAGTTTGTTCCAGGCAGTCACTACGCGCGCAACCATGCTTTCTACCACCGCCAAACACGTAGCTACACGCTCGCGTCGGCTCGTCCCAAGGGGTCAAGCCATTGCTGAGCTTCAGTCAAAATATACTTGTTCGTGTGCACAATGAGCATCTTTCTTGCGGTTTCCGGTGGGCCATAGCTAATTGGTAAATGAAGCGAGTAGCTCGCCGAAGGAAATATACGATGCAGGAGAGCCAATCATTCCGTTGAGGGTCTTGCTATTGGCGTGGGTTTGGATTTATTGGTGCTACGGCACATTGGGTAAAAGTGGTGTGTCACTTCATATCGCCAGTACAATAACAGAGTCCTTAATAATGCTAATTTATCATCCCAGCACATTACTCGTCGTATTTGATTGAAGCCAAACTCCCCCAACAGAAACCATAGCGACTCGCTCTCTTTAACACATTCACATGTAATTCATCATGTGAGGCTAACCGTATCTTGCCTTGAACTTTTCCAAGTAATACATACTTGCATTGATACTCACTACCCCGATATTGACTGGTGATCCTCACTAGCACTCGCGAAGCTCACGTTTGTATTTAATTCATTCCTGAGACGGTTTCAAACGAAATGATGCTACTAAACCTAAGAACGTTAGTAATATTATTACTTCACTACTCTTTCCATCGAATATGAGTCCATACCTCGACGTTCCTATCCGATATTTTATTACGGTCCGGGTTGCCCTGTAATGGCTCTTATTGTAGTACGATAGGAACTTACTTCGTTCTCTGGCTGCAATTACAATACCGACCTCCTTTGCTTATAGTAGACACCCTATATACCGGTACAGTGTACCACTCAGCAAAAGTGATGTTCAGATTTCAGTTACCGGTATCAATACTGAAGGTGACAGTGAAGAGTCGCTATAAAGGGGCGTCTATTATTAGCATCTAACAATAGCTTACTCAGCATCCTGTCCACCGTCTCCAATGTCGTCGTCCGAGTCCACCTCGCAC
>LGSN01001295.1:0-10408 GCA_001314375.1 Phytophthora podocarpi
GTGAGACGCAAGTATAATAGCGTTAAGTCTAAGAAACCTACGCTTCCTCATACACATGCACACACGTGTAAGCTTAAGTATTGGGCTAAGTAGGCCCATTACTGTGATGGTGAGCAACCTACAATATGGATAAGCTGTCCTAACCACGAAGCAATCCAGGGGCTAGCGAAGCAAGCAGTTCATGAGTGAAGCTGGACGTCGAACGAAGAAGCTCGTGCTGCCCATTAGCAGCACGACAGATCCCAAGGTGTAGCTTGGATAGCCGCATTACAGCGGCAAGTAGAAGGCTCTCCCTGGACTGCCACGAGCTGGCAGGAGAGAACACTAGAGTGAGAACATTTAGCGTTAGCTCAGTTCACATTTTACCTCAAAAAACGCAATACACGTTGCTTGCTTGTGGGAGTTCCAGCTCCCAAGTTCGTGTGGAACGTCACAATTACATGTTTATGGGCGACATCGATGTAGGCGACGCAAGGCCGGTCGCGCAGCGAGTGCGGAAAGTGGCACCACGATTCC
The DNA here is from genome assembly GCA_001314375.1 of Phytophthora podocarpi. Classification (NCBI taxonomy): domain Eukaryota; phylum Oomycota; class Peronosporomycetes; order Peronosporales; family Peronosporaceae; genus Phytophthora; species Phytophthora podocarpi. The sequence goes on from LGSN01001295.1 coordinate 517, forward strand.
GAGAGAAAGAGTCAGATCTGATCAAGGGTTTATTATCGGCCAAGATCATCAACCACTCGACGTCCCCATGGGCGTTACCGATCGTGGTTATCATCAAGAAGAACGGTGTGGATATACGATTATGTATTGACTATCGGTAATCTGGATGTAAATGAGAGTGGACTGACTTAAAAAAGGTTGTAATGCATGTATCCGTATAAAAGCGGCCATTCAAGTGCACAAGTCCGTCATGACTTCAGATGAGGTCCTGCCTTCCTCCATTACGCGTATGCTGTTCCGTGCGAACGAGTGGCGCAAATCTTCGGCACCATTCTTGACTGCAAGCTGCCCTTGCATTGTGCTCTGTACGCGGTATAAACCCATTGGGATGCCCCAGCGTTCTGAGGGTTTTATAATGAAATCGACCGACACTCTATTACAAATCGACCGCAATTAGAGCGATGTCCAAATAAAAACTCACTTGATTATCTGGACGATTGTTTTTCCGCCGCAGAAAAAAAGAAGTAAACCGTCATGATGTCCAAGTATCGCAGCTTATTTTTCACGAAACCCGCCGAATAGAATATCATGCTGTGTACGAGGTTGTTTCCCTTTCACTTCGAATTGAGCTTCGCTCCACCGAAGGGGTCTGTGTCGGCAGCTTCAGCGGCAACTACGACAAGACCATCCCTGTTGGGATCGATCATCAACGGCGATGGAGAAGTGCTGAGTATTATCGGCAGCCCGAGCAGTTCCCCGATTACTGCGTCAATTTCGACGCCCTGGAACAGCCGAAACGAGGAAATCGCTGGCAAGACGACCGCAGTCGAATACACTACGAGCCCGCCGCGCAAGAAACCTCGCCGCAGTCACTCTGGGTCCAAGAGAAGCGCTTCTGGAGTCACTTCTGAGCAGGTAGCAGCCACTTCAACCAATGCAAACCCACAGATCACTGCGACTAAGCCTGTCCGAGCCAACACGAAGACAAGAACAAAGAAGTCAAAGTCAAAGGCTACCCCAAAGTCCAAGTCGACGAAGGTCAAGGGGACAGGTGGTAACTCGGCTGTTGAACCTGCAGAAGTCAAAAGCATGCGATGGACGGTGCCGCTGACGAAGTTGGCACTCGAAACACGTTTCAAGGATCGCCGCATCTTGAGAAAATTTGCCAAAAAAACGAGTGACACCAAACAGATTCGTGCTACATGGGAAGCAACTGTTAACGTGTTTCTAGAGCGCGCGTTTATTGAAGGAGCGCGGGGTGAAGGAGAGGAAGGGCGTGAGGTGTCGGTTTCCCAGTTCAAAAACAAACTGAATGCCATTCGTAAGGCATACAGAGCGAGACGAACTCGCATGCTGGCCACCGGCAATCGAGCTGTGGGGGCTGGCAGTGATGACGAAGATGGGGAAGGAGGAGCATCGGGGGAGCGTAAGTATCTTGAAATGCCGTCCAACTATTTATTGAACCAAGCTGAAGCTGTGGATGACTCCGGTCGTAATAAACTAACGTGCGATCCGCTGAACGTTCGACCGGAGTACCGTCGGGAGCTGGGAAATGAACTAGCAGCTCTGTGGCCCTTGTTATGCGACATATTCTCGAGCAACCCTGGACTTACTGGTGAGGCAATCATTGAATCTGGCCTCAACAGCGATGAAAGCGCCGACGAATCGTCAAGTGATTCAGACGTCGACTCCGAGAATGAGTGTTCGGATACACCAAGTGAGGTTCGCGAAAAGGCAAAATCAGCTGCCAAATGCAAGCAGCAGAAACAAAAGCAGCTTCATCAACAACAACATCAGCAACAGCAAGCACAGTACGATTCGAAGCGACCCGTGGAATTATTAAACGACACTCTTCGCGATGGCTTTAGCAAGTTTGGACGTATATTTGAAAGACGACAGTCCAGTCAAACCGATGCCAATATGGGTCTTCTAGTGGAGAAATTGACTTCATCTATCGACGCATCGAATGCAAGCACCAGGAGGCATCCCAAGCTATTTGTCAGAGCATTGCGAGCCTACAGGAGACGACAGCGACCCTTTTCATCGAAATGATGAAGCAATTCAAGGGACCGAACGCAAAGTGACGACACTGTCGTTTCAAACCAGAGCCGCATCATTTATTCTTCGTTATCGTAGTGGTAAAAGTAGTTTGCGTATGATTCTCGCTTGCTTTCGGCTAATTGGATCTCAGATTTCGTTCTATCCCAGCATTGGCTGTACGCATTCATCACTTCTCTAGCTTGCTTGCGTTCTTCATCATTCCGTGCGATGTCAAATTCTTCCTTGTCACCAATATCCACCAGCAAATTGTGTAAAATAACTGCTACACAAATCATACGAGCGTTCGTCTGATGAGAACGCCGGTCTGTAACGCCGTGAGTCACTTTGAAGCGAGCTTTCAGCTTGCCGAACACGCATTCCACTAAAATTCTTGTGGAGGATAGATGGTAGTTGTAGCTACAGAGTGAAAACAAGACGAGATATTAGCAACACAATTAATTAGATCTTCATAAATGGATTCACAAACCATCTCTGCTTTCGCGTCAAGCGCTTCCCTTTGCGCTCGTCGTACGGTACCATCAAAAATGGCCAGATCTTGAATCCAGAGTCGCCCAACCAGTTGATTCCTGGTGGGCATAAATACCGGGCCCGAGCCCCGAGCACCTCTGACTGATTCCACATCGACTAATCTGAATTACTGCCACTGAAGACACCGATGTAGCGGAATTTGTTGCGATAGTCGATGGCTGCCAGACAGTTGTAGGATGGTTTTCCACTTTTATCATAAAATCCCTGTCATTCATTCATGTAGAAGTTAGACGCAAACTCACTTTTCCAGTAAAAACAATCAAAATAATGCAGTGGACCAGGTGCTCATTTGGCCGTCGAGTTCGAACAATAGTTCCATCAAAAATGCATGCAACGTCGGGAAAATCACCGCCGCGAGCCGTAAAACCCTCCACCAAGTCGTCCCATTCTGCATCTGCTGTAGACGATGGAAAATAGACGACATCATCCATCATGCCGTAGAGAAGTTCTTCGAGTTTTTGGATGTATCGAAGTGCTGATGTTCTTGACATACCAAGCTGATTCGCATCTCCACCAATTCCATCACCATCTTGGCCGCACTCATTGCCATAGTACGTCAACAGGACAGCCAGCCCGTAGTCGGAGGCGTACTGAGTGTTCTTTCCTGGGGCCCCGTACTTGCGATAGTAGAGCGGCTCCAAAAGCGCTTGGAGTTTATCGAATGACTCGGGTGAGCAACGAACAGTCCGACGATACGCTTTGAAAGAGCGATTGCCCTTCAGACGAATAAAGAAATCGGATCGGACGACAACAATTTCTCCTGGAGGGCGTCGAAGAGACCTTCCATCTAGCTGACTCAGTACGACGACCACTGCGACCAACAAAAAGCACAACAGCAGTAGCTCATCTTCGTCGACATCATCTTCGACCATGAACGATGTAGTGACGGCGTTGGCAGGACTAGATCCTCATTATCAGTACGACAATGTAATCGTTAGAATTCATGTTTAGTTCTGACGAGTGATACAACTTCCGCCTCACCATGGTCAGCTTCTAGCGCATCATTCGTCTCCATCAGAGCGCCTCCAGCCGCAGCCAGCTCGTAATCATCGTCCAAGTTCATCTCCACAGCGTCATCAATGTCCACAGAGTCCTCAGTATCGCTCCACATCATGCGTCACACCCTTGGCCCTGCTTGTTAAAGTTGCCGTTTCAAAATAAATAAGCCCCACTACAATTAAATTGGTGCTGCACCAATTTATTTCTAACGACTTATAAACAGGTAAAACGGCACCCCGATTTTCCTTCGCGCAACATTCCAAAAATAAATTGGCACAAATAATCAAGTGAGTTTTTATTTGGACATCGCTCTTAGCAGTACAAACCGGTGTTGCTTGCTCTTATCGGGCGGATATATATAGTAAATGTGAGTGCGTTATAAATCGATCGTTTAATCGAGGTATTTACAGGCGGTGGTCACAATAATAGTACTTAGTAATCCTCAGACAAGTTATACCCTCTCAACAGAAATATGATGCCAATTAACAAGCTCAAGCAAATATTCGCCTCACCTCTCAATTGTCAAGGAATTAGTAAATAGTCCTAATCTGAGGTGCTTAACTATGGAAAAGTCACAACTACAGAGGGCGTCGCATGAGCACAGCTGCTAATCTGTAAAATGATTCATGTAGACACAAACAGCAGATGCCTTTGTTAATGTCCATGGTAGGGTCCACTTCAAGTTGGTCCAGTGCAAATTGAATCTGACGGCACCTATATTGCTTATTTTAATATCACCCACAGCATTAATAGTAGACTGCTGTAATGTGAGCCCGGGATCCTTTGTATCAATGCCACCTACTTCTCACTCATCGATGCCACCTTATCCAAAATACCGTCTCGACGCTGATTCAGTAAAGTTTATGTTCTTGCTAGCTTAGAAACCTTAGGCTTATTAATATTCATAAAGCACCATCTACCGGACGCTTCTCGCCTCGATGTGCATGCAACAAACGTCGCCTCTCCAAGCTGCGCTTGCTTCCAACCATTTCTGCTACCTGGAACGAATGAGCCTGCGTTCTGTCATAAAGTTTAATTTTCAGCTAAGTTTAAATAACAATCGACACCATTTACTGTCCTCCCAGACCAAAGCAACGCCTCTTGTCAAGGAAAAAAGTATGTCGTGTTTCATTATAGGGAGGCTTTGCCCCAAATAGCTACCGCTTTCATGGAGCACCGTGCTGGTTTCAGAGTTGGTGAGTATCTTCAAAATTCAACGACATAGAACTCGATCATCGTCGCATATCAAACGAAGCGACTCAGTCGAATGTGAACTCAATGGGCCTAATGCATGTACCAATAGTTTGTCAATTCAAAAAAAAGTGATAGAATGTATTCTAATGGTATGTTCAGCTACGACGAGTACTGAAATGGATCCTCTGTCGACCCTCGCTGCCATATCAACGTCTGCATGCTAGAGGGGAACTCATCGGTAATCAACCATTCGTCCTTCACCTTCCCATCTATCACTTTGCCGTTTGTCTTGGAGTTCCGGTGGATGTCCACGGCCAGCAACACGGTGCGGTGGTAGATCTGCAGACGGTTGCGCTTCGCTGCGTCCGCCTCCGGCCACGACATCGACTCTACGTCTGGCACGAATAGCGTCTCGGGCAACACGTTGTTCAGGACGCCCACCAGCGACAGCATCACGTCCGACGCACCTGTTTGGAACGGGATCTCCACGCCCGTGTCCGCTTGGCCGTAGCCTTCGCGCATGTTGAAATATCGGATACCGTGTCTGATGTTGGGCTTGACGCTGAAGTACTCGCAGTCGGTTTTGGCGCAGAGCTTCTCAGCGGCTGCGATGAGGCCTTTGACGTCCTGCTCCTTGGCGCCACGGAACACAGCAGCCGTCTTTCCACCGTCACACCACGGTCCTGAGTGGTTGGAATCACCGGCATTGACCGGCGTGCTACCATTCTTCGACAGGCATGCTTCCAATTTCGCCAAATAGTCCTCGATGTCGCCCACAGTCTCAGCATACACGAGTGTCTCGATCGGTGGATCGACACTAACGACCTTGTTGCCGCGCCCAAGTTCATGGTCAAAGATGAATTCGCGAAGGTCTAGCGCTAATCCTTGCGTTGCCTGAACCTCCTTCGGTTTGCGAGGAAGAGTCTTTCCGACTGCAACTCGACCCGCGTACGTGTTCAGGTTGAGGTACTTGCGCATTACATGCGAAAGGTGCATGTCCTCCGACGTGGCCCACGACGGCGGACGCTCTTTCATGAAATATTCGAGCCACGATTGCTCTAGGAACCACATGCCGCTGAGGTAGTCCTGCTCAGCCATATCCTCGCCCGTGAAATTTCGAGGCCAGCTCTTGTAGCCCTCGAACGTTGCTGCTCGACGATGGCCGTTGTTGCCCCACACACCCTTCTTGATCTTCATGTACTTGAGGTAGTCGTTCACTGTGTCTCCATCGATAGCCTTGTCATCGTCGACGAGCAGCACGTACTTGGTGGTGGCCATGTATGCCAGCAGGAAGCGTCCGTGGAACTTGTAGTTGAAGTCAGACACCGTGAACTTCACCTTGTGAGCAAGCTCAGGATATCTGCCTTTCACTGCATCAATAACGTGTCGGTACTTCTTCTCCATGGGCGAGTTGAAGCACATGACCCAAACCTCTGGTGGTGAGACATGCTTCTGCGTCAGTGCCTTCACTAATTGCACAGCCAGCGCTTTGGGTCTGCCCTTGAACACATTAAAGATAATGGTAGTCGACGAATCGCTCTCGCTGTGGTTACTGGTGTAGAAATCTTTGCGCATGGGCAGTAGCTCCCGACTCGGCTGCACGTCGACCGTGAAATCACCCTGAATTTGCTCAGGTTCTGCTGCTGGAATCTTGAGCAAGACCTGCTGCGAATAGTCATCGACGTCCTGGCTGCGGATGAGGAAGGGTCGATTGTGGGCAATGCGTTTGTCTAAGCCTGCAAGTGATCCGACGAACCAGCACACGAACAGGATCCACCCTCCACCAAGTAGATACAGAGCCCTCGGTCGCCGCCACAGTGCATCCGCGTTGTCATTGCCAAAGCCTTGCCTTCTCGACTCCATTGCAATCGGCAGAAAGTTGCTGACTGAGCTGCCCTGGAACACCTTGCAATGGAGACCATCAAAATGCGATGTCAGGTGCAGGAAACCACCAAATCCGAAAACCACCCGAAACGACCAGCATAATCCCAACTCAAAAATCGACAAGCCCAACCCGCCTTGACACGACGTCTCCAACGTCACGGGCTGCAAGCGCACGAGTGAAAATTTAGGTGGCAGCGCAACAGACAATGAGAACGAGCCTCGAAAAAACCACGCACTGGTCTACTATATATTTAGTCCTCGGCCCCACCTGCTCTGTTCCTGCGTCGTTCCTCCTGCCGCTGCTGACTTGGCCGAGTCGGTGCTGCTCACCTGGCAACGCTGTCTGTCTTGTGCTGTCCGTCCTCATTTGCCTATTGCTGGGAACGGAGCACAAGCCGAGCTTGCGTTGCTGCGTGTGGCACGACCCAATCGGTGCGCGTCCAGCATCCAGAGACCTCACGCTCACTGGAAGGTCTTTCGCTTGCCCATGCGCTCAAACTGCGCCACCATGCTACAGGTTCGCGCCGCGAGATCGCGAGTCTTGTCGATCACCTGGCGGTGGACCGAGTTCTGCGGCATGCCCATCACGATACGTCCTTCTTGAGAGTCGATCTTGGCGTCGAGGCGAGCGTTACGGATCAGGTTCACGATCCACTTCTCGGCCTCGCCGTCCTCCTGCATAGCCAGCTTCGACGACAGCACCTTCATGTCGATGGTGCGGTGCACGCGGCAGTACATCTCAAAGATGGCCAGGCGTGCGGCCTCCATGAAGTCAGTCGAATTCTTCTCGTAGAGGAAAAAGTCGCTGGCCAGCACCACCTCGCACTCGCGCAGCTTCTCCTGGGCCGACTCGAAGTCAAAGTTGATGAACAGGCACTCGACGAAGTCCACGATTGGGTCACGGTAGCCCTTGTCGTCCACGCGCAGCACGCGGAGCAGGTCCTTGATGAGGTTGCGACGACGCTTGTGCAGGATCACACCGGCGCACAGGTAGCGCAGGAGCCAGGGCGCGTTGCTCTGGATGGCCTCCACGCAGCGTGACTGTAGCATGAAGTCGACGATGGCGTCGCGGCCTTCCTCGTGCCACGCAAACACGAACAGCGACCAGTGCAGCAGCCACGTTCGCTGCTGAAGCTGCTCCACGGGGCTCATAGTGGTCTGTCGTAGGCAAAACAAACAAAAAAGTAAAAGGCCGTCAGCACCAGCAGGTCAACAACGTACTGAGTAAGACTGTGCCACGTACGCTGCTCTCGATAACGTCGCTGATGCGGGAAATATCAGCCAGAGCGTCGTCCCAGCGGAAGATGAGGATCTCAGCGGCCAGCTTGCCCCACAGAGCGTTCAGGTATTGCTCCGACGAGTTGGGGATCAGCACGCCGTAGTACGTCAGGTACGTGAGGCAGTCCTGGTAGTTGCCGCACTCGTACTGCAGCTTGGCGTACTTGTACAGACCGTCCAGCACGGCCGGCGTAATCTGCATCACACAAAGTCAGCAACAACAATAAAGAGACCGACGTGAGTCTTCCTACGTCATCTGCTGTATCTATCTCAGTGTCCACGTACGCCCTCGTTCTGCTCAAGATGGCTGGCGTTGAGCAGGTTCTCGCTCTGCAGCTGCATGATCTTCTCCTCGTCCTCAATGAGGCTGAGCATGGGGCCGCACTCGCTCTTGGCGAAGCTCAGCGCGTCCAGGATCTCGCCGCGGCGCGTCTCGAATTCCTCGGGCACGTCGTCCGTGCCGTGCAGCGTTTGGTGGATCTCCACGGCGAAGTCCGCCATGTTCGTGGGCTTGAGCAGCGCCAGCTTGGCCGCCATGAGCTTCGCCTCGTCATACAGCTCGCTGCTGGACAGGAAGTCGATGAGCGGGAACATGAAGTGCAGGTCCATGAAGGGCGCCAGGCGGTTCGTCAGGTCGAACTTGGCGTCGGGCGGCACGCTCACGCCGGCGTCCGTCTCCTCGTGGCTGCTCATGGTCTTGGCTGTTGTAAGGAGGAAGGGAGGGGGGAAGGAAGACGGCGTCGACCTGCTGCTGCTGCGTGGGCTCGCGGGAATGAGTGGCGATGGCAATCGACGTGGTCGTACGGTGTGTGTGCGGTTAAATGCGAATACCCTACGTGCACCACATCAAATGACACAGTTTACTGTAATCTAAGAGTAAATGATCTGGTGGTGAACACTTTATGGCATACACGGTACTTTTGAATTTGCAATGTCTCCGCTTCAACTTCATCGACTACGAGTTGACGTTCCAGTAGCGCTGCACGAAGTCGCCGATGCCCGGTCGGATGCGCTGCTAGTCGTCGAGTACGGTGTCTACTTGTGCGGTGATCAGTGAGACGTCTGCAATGGCAGTAGGAACGACATGTTAGTCTGAGCTCATTGTCTGATGTGGGAGTGGCATACCGACTCACCTGGGAAGTGCTGGAAGACGTTCTGAAGACCCTCGAAGGCGCTAATGACTGTCACGAATTAGATATTCTTGGCAGGGATCCATCTGCCGTGCACGAGGCGATGCAGCACCGCACACGCCTTCTCCCCATCAGCACACTCAATGTCAGTAGTAATACTTAGCACATTACGCCGGCAGTTTTTTTTCTTAGCATATTTTTACAAGGAGAATAGGTTTAATCGTTTCTAATACCCAGCTGATGTTTCTAACCAGACAACCAATCCATAACCTCAGAGCGTAAGGAGTCATTTAACTCATATTAACCATGTCTGAGATATATTAAAGCTTCTTTAGCAACAGTAACGTGCACCTCCCTAATTAATTATTTTTCAAAAAAAAGTAAGGGGCTATGTATATAGATACACCCAACTGATAACATGTCGAACGAATTAACTTTTGGAAAATACGAGGGCACCCAAATCGAAGAAGTATATTCTTCTGATCCTGGTTATTGTAGATGGGTATTCAAGCAACCCAGTTTAAATATTGGGGAGGAGATCAAAGTATTCTTACACTCCAAATTCCTAACTGATGATAATTCATATATGATGACGTGGGGAAAATATCGAGGCAAGTCTCTCAAGCAGATCAGTCGAATTGATCCCAATTACATTGATTGGTTTCGTAAGAGTCAATTTATAATTGACAAATGCCCTAAGCTTTTAGAAGAATTGAACTAAGATATTAGTTTTTTCTTAAGCTGTGGTATAGTCTAATACCTCCCCAGTTAGTCTATCGAAGGTTAGTTCTTGTTCGGACACAACTAATACTAACATATTGGTGCCCTGGCATCCAGCA
>LGSN01001296.1:0-16688 GCA_001314375.1 Phytophthora podocarpi
AACCAGAGGACCGTTAAATAACGTGGTGGTTGTCCTGGACAACGCACCATGTCACTGTCGCGTCGAGGATGTTTTCGAAGAGCCAGAGTTTGAGGGCGCGGAATGCTTGCGGCTCGGACCATACTTACCGATGCTAAACGGGATTGAGAATGTGTTTTCAGCGTACAAGGCCGCCGTGAAGAGTTACATGTCTGGAAGCAGGGGAAACATTGTGAACGTTTCAGGGGAAGGACGATTCAGGACCACCGCTCATCCTTCCTCATCCATGCTGCCAACAACATCTTCCCCCAGGTCGTGACTGAGCAATTGTGCCGGAAGTGCATCCATCACACTTTTGCTTTTATCGCCGACGCTATCTTAATGAAGGACACAAGTAGGCTGATCGATTGTACCCAACAAATGATACTGTGGTCATATTGAATAAAGCGATGGTTGTTTGAATTCAGAATTTTGGTCCGAGTCGGACGTGTATACCGCCCCATTTTTGGACTGGTTGTTTTGAATCAGACATTTGGGGCGAACGAATGGTAAAAGGTGTAGTGCTATCACAGCGCAGAATATTAATAATACTACGGTATTATTCAGTCATGCAACACCACCAACGCCTACAGCTACATGAAGCGCCTACAATGTAGGCCTCGCATTGAATGCGGGATTCGGGCGCTTCCTCAGAGATCAGCAATTGCAAAAACGTGGCCATAGCTGCTCAACACGTACAGCACTTTACTGAGAAGATAGGGTCGGGGAGGCCTTCCTCACAAATTAGGAAAAAAATCCTCAATAATAAGTGGCACTTCCAATTTTAAGGGGCGTTGGCGAATCTAACCCGTATAGAAAGACAAATGGTTCTTGCTCTGTCTGACTCAAAGTTTGGGCGTATGGCCTCATATCTTTATCTGATTAAAGGCATGCCCATCCACGTGACACAGAATGCGAGACCAGCAAAACAGGTAGCAAACGGCACACTTAGTACGCTGGAAGAAATTATGTTTCTACCTGGAACTTTATTTCGAGTTGTCCGCAATCAAACGTACCTGGAGTAAGTACTATTACTGTAGTAAACCAGAAGGCACAAATTGAGCTACTAGTACTACAGTAGTTTGGAATCTTGTAGTGGCAAGCTACTGGCAGTAGTTGAGAAAAATGTCAGTACTGCCAACCCCTGCTTACGAGTCGTAAGATGCTGGTAGCATCGTGCTGGGATCTAATTCGCCAGCGTTGAAGCCTTGCCCAGACCTGTATTTTCCGTGCCATTTTTCAGTACTGTTTATGCTGCATGTGATTTGTACCCATCAACGGCTAAGTTAGCAGCAAATATCAAAATTAATTCAGCATCATGCTGACGCAGCAACATTAATCTGAACAGCTCCTAAAGGCGAGCCGCACTTGCCGCAGAATTTGAATCCAGCAGGGACACTCATCGAGCAGTTCGGACATTCCTGTGTAGCTTGGTGTGCATCCTTCTCCCGCTCTGCAAATCTTGCGAGCTCGTTAATAGCAGCAGAGAGACCAATTCGACTCTGCCATTCAGGATCCGTCAACCGCTGTACGAGGGCCCACTCGTCGTCCTTCAGTCCGTCAGGACGAGGATATCCCTCGCCCGAAAACACCTTTTCCAAAATCGTGTCATCGTCGTCCAAAGCGTACGGAGGTTCGTCCGAAAACGCCTCAATGACACACATTCCAAACGAGAACACGTCCGATGCAAACCGCGGGTTGTGAGCTGCGTCCGTCCCCGTCTCGCCCATTGGCATCAAACACTCGGGAGCCTTCCAACGGACAGTATCTGTCTGTGCCTTCGCACTGAGTCCCACTGACTGACTCCGGATGTATGAAAACCCGAAATCGCAGATCTTCGCCTGGTCGTCCGCGCCGATCACAATGTTGTTGCACTTAAGATCCCCGTGCACCACCTTCTCCGAGTGCAGATAGTGTAGACCGAGAGCTGCCTCGTAGAACAGTCGCCAGATCTCGCTCTTGTCTTCCTGGAGGTAGTCGGCGAAGTTGCCGTGGATCGCATCCTCGCAGACGAAGAATGCTGGGGTGCCCACGTGACAAGCCCCGAAGAGCCGTACGATGTGCGGGTTGCTGAGCTTAAACCAGACTTCCACCTCCTTGAAGAAGGACTTCATGGCCTGGTCGTCGTCCATCAGCAGACACTTGATCACCACCTTGGCCCCTTTGCCCCACGTGCCTCTGTGCACCGAACCGTACGATCCGCAGTCGAACGAGTCCTTGGCGTCGAACTCGACGTCGTCGCTGCTGACGAACCACTTTGGCACGACGGGGACATTGGCCTTGGACATGCTCACCACCTTCTTGAAGGTCTTGTGCATGAGCTTCAGCTGCTCCGGGTCGTTCTGCTCCTGCTTGTGCTCGAGCTCGTACTTGATCATAGCCAGGCCTTCCTGGAGCGTGGACCCGGAACTCTGCACCTCGGCGTGGATGGTCTGGGCGTTGGCCAGGATCTCGGCCATTTGCTGGTGGATGTGTCTGCAGTCATCCTCCCACTCCTGCTTCCACTTGGCCATCTCCACCATGTGCGCGATGTTCAGCAGCTTGAACAGCTCGTCCATGTCGCTGTGGAAGTCCTGGATCGCGTCCACGACCTTCCGGTTGCTGGCCAACCGCTTGATGAGACTCTTCTGCGACTGCCTCTTGAGGAACTTGAGGAAGTCCGAGATGGTGCGGCCGTACATGAACAGCACGCGGTTCTGCCGCAGCGCCGTCTCGTCCGTGATCTTGTACAGCTCCTCGTTTACGAACTTCATGCGCTCGTACACGCGGCGGCAGATCTCCTCGTTCTCCTTCACCTCCTGGATAAACTCGAACACGTTGCCCAGCGCTTCGGAGATCACTTCGCCCAGCTCCGGGATCACGAACTCGGCCACCAAAGAACACACCTCTGCCATCTTGATACAACGTGAGAGACTCGCCCGACTTGACTTGTGCGGCTGACGAGGCGAAAGGACGAATGACGACGACCTGCAAGAAGATCGCAATACACTGACCTCTGATTTACGGATACTTACTGTGCCTGCCTACAGATTCAGACAACCAACGGCTTCAACCTGTCAGAACCACACACACCAACCAGCACAGTCATGCCATGTTGTCTTGCCTACTCGTCCATGTTATCTAACGTCGCTTTCTTGCTGTTTGCAGGTCTAGAAGATCCGGTAGGATGACGGCGAGCGACGACGCTCCCATTGGGTTTCGTACTTGGCCCAATGCTTCCACTGCAGAGCGTCGAGCGTGTTGGCGATCTCGGCGGCGAGCTTCTCGTCCGAGATGATCTTCGTCTTGTCGGCCTGCTCCATGTCCTGGACCTTGCGCAGACGCTGCAGTGCGAAGCCGAAGGCGTCGAAGTGTCGGTCATGCAGCAGCGCCACGTGCAGGTACGTGGACGCCTCGACGTCTTCCCACTTCTGAAGATCAGCGTAAGCGAGCAGGAAGTCGTCCCATTGAGCAGAGTCGCCCAGAGCTCGAGTCTTGCGTGCGAGAGCGTCGGCGAGGATCGACTTCTCTTTCTCCTTCTCCTTGCGCAGCTTCTTCTCCGCTGCTGGCTGGTCGCCAGGGACGCTTCGAGTGCCGAAGAACAGCGCCAGCTCATCCTGCTTGATGAGAGCGATCGCGGCGTCGGCAGCTTCAATCACCTCCGCCAACTGTGAAGACCGGTTGGCCTCGACATCGAAGTGGTGCAGCTTCGCCTGCAGCGCCGGCAGGTGGTTCGGGAACTGATCCACGAGGCGCTGCCATGTTGCCAGGAAGGTAGGTTTGCCGACCAGCTTCGTCGTCCGCTCGAGCAGCAGGTCACGGACGGCCTCCTTGGCGATCTCCTCTTCGTCGCGCTCGTCCTTCAGCTCTTCAGGTTCCGGCTCCTTGACCGGAGTGGGCGCAGGGGGGATGACGTACGTGATGTCGAAGCCACCAGGACGTCTACCGCTCCTATAAAGTGCATTTCAACAAAACAGCAAAATGTTAGACAGACATCAGCCAACCTTTGTCTGTCGAGTACGCTACGTACCCCTTAATGGCGCCGTCCTTCTGACCGAAGTGGATATTGCCCGTCAGAACATCTCCGACGGCATTTCCAGCAGGAAGCTTGTCATGGGCAGGCTCTCCGACGAAGAGAGGCACGTACTTTCCAGTAGGCAAACTCTTCTTGTCCAGTGCTTTGCCGCCTAGCGCGACATCATCTTGGTGTCCAAACACGGACGCAGGAACCTCTTTGACCTCGTGGTTCAGGATTAGCACCATCTGCTTCAGCTTCTCGAGCTTGCTCACATCCTCGTGCCGCACTTGAGCACGAACAACATACGAGTCCTTCTTCAGCGTTGTTTCATCTCCGTAAGCATCCGAGCAGCCCAAGTACTGCTTCTTGTCGTCAAATATCATCATTAGCTGCGCTTCAAATGGTGACTCGTACAGACGGCCATTCAAGAGCGGCAAGCGCGGGACCACCTTACCCGCTTCCTTCTTCGTGAACGGGTACGTCAGGGTCAACGCGTATACCTGGCGCTTGTCGGGGAATTGATCGCGACTCGAGCTCAGCGGTGAAATCTCCGCCGTCTTCGGACGGATGTGCTGCACATACTTCGTGAAGCTGACCTTAGGGGCCAGCGTCTCGGTCTCCACGGAACTCGAGACCAAAACTTTGTGCGATTCTTCGCCGCCAGTGACCACAATCTTCTCCTGGTCTGGTTTGATGCCGTGGAAGCGAATCTCGATCTGCACAATTGAGTCTCCCAGGGCACTCCAAAACTGACCCAGGCAGAACTCAGTCGTCAAGCCTCCCAGCAGATCCATGCTGAAGGCAAGTTCCTGCCCAGGCTTCAAAATAAAGGCCTTGTGGAGTGACGATAGACTCTGGCGCACAAAAGGCTGGAATTGCAGCGCGTCGAACATGTATAGCTTGCCCGACGAGTTGGAATCCACTTCGCGTTCGCCGTTTCCGCTAGCACGCGAGAAGATGATGTCTGCCCATGTAGCACCTAGAGGAGGCGTGATGAAGCGGCGAGAGATATCACCAGGCTGAAACTTGTTTTGGTAGACGATCACCGACACAACGTCTTCAGGCTTGATCACAATGACGGGGATGGTAAACAAAGCGCCTCGAGCCTCGTTCTTCGTGTCATAGGCAACAATTTCGCCGTAATGCTCACCAGCGGTGAGATGCTTCGTCTCCACAAGCACCTTGAAAGCGCGCCCGCCATGCATCAAGGCCAGGCTTCGTCCCACACCAATCCAACGTGCAGAAGGAACAAGGCGCACGTGCTGCTCGAAGTGAACCTTGTCATCTTGGACGGCCTTCTTGTGGAAAGTAGGCGTCACCGTAACATTGACTTCAGTGCTGTCATGAGCAAAGTCAGCACTATCACGGAGGAAAACGCCGCGAGCATTTCCTTCGCCGGAAGATGTTTTGACTTCGTAGTGTAGAGGGAATTGCTTCGTACCATCAAAGGCGTTGCTGCCCGCCAGGTACTCGAACGCTGGTAGCACTTGGATGAGACCCTTGCCCTGCGCGTAAACTTCCACATTGGGCACCTTGACTGCAGTGTTCTCCAACGCGCGGCGGATCGAGTACGGCGTGTACTCAACGCTGTGAGCCTTCAAGGCACTGACTAGCAGCGCGATATTCCCGGCGCAGTTCGGCGAAGACATCGACGTGCCGTTCATGAGTTGCTTCTTGTTCAGCGTCCAGTTTGGCACAGGCGCAATGGCAGCACCAGGCGCACAAATGTTCACACCCAGGTCGCCGTCGAACGTCGGTCCACGTGACGACCACGTGTAAGCGATACCCGACAGGTCGTTGTCACGCATGATGTACTCTGCGTCCATCATCTTGGGCGACACATAGGCACCAACAGACAGCATGCTTGAAGTCGTGCCACCCGGAGCGCCCACTGTCCCCAGCGCAGGGCCGTTGTTGCCCGCACTAACAACGAAAGTCACGTTGTGCTCGTCCACCAGCTCGTTGCTCAGCTCCACGATGCGCCCGTAATTGTGCTGCGACGCGTATTCACCATAACTCATGTTCACGACGTCGACATTGGAGTCCATAACCGCCAAGATGGCGCGACTGAGTGCCGACGACGTCTCCATACTCCCCAATCTGCCGTCGCCGATCTTCACAGCGACGATCTGCGCTCCAGGAGCCACTCCGTTGCACTCTGGCTGGTCCGGATAGTACGCTGCGACAATGCCAGCCACGTGGGTGCCATGAGCTCCAACATCATTCACCACACTCAGCGTGTCGCCCTCGTCGTAGATGTTGAGCACGTAGTTGAGCTGCGAGTCGTCGGAGAATGTGGCGTACTGTCGTTCGTCCCTAAAGTTCGTCAGCGCCGGAACACCTGTAAAGTCCCCCGTCTCGTTGGTGTCCAGAGCTGCTCGCCAGCACGTGCCGTCATGGAAGACGACGGCGTCGTAGATGGGTCCGTGGTCGTTGTAGTTCTTGCTCAGCTCCTGCAGCTGCGCGAGTCTCGTCTGCAGATCCTTCTTCGCCCTCAAATTGGCTGAGTCGTTGGTCGTGGCGCTGTTCTCCTTGCTCCACTTGGCCAGTTGCTCCTGCACCTGATTGACAGCTGCTCGCTGTTCAATGTCGAATTTCTCTTTGCGTCCCTTCTTGAGTCTCGTCACTAGAGGACCAGGGAACAAATGGAAGCCGGCTACTGTTCCGACGTGGTATTTGCCGTCCCGACTCGGTTTCCACTCGGAATTGAGCGTCAGGACGCGGCCAGAGCCCAGCGTCAATTGGCCGTCTGTGGACTCCAGTATCGTGGACGTGTCGACGTCTCCGGCGCCTGTGGCGTCCACCACGTCGATGACCTTGGGGCGTCCGTCTGGGGTCGTCTGCAGACCGAGAGCCCCTGGATCCACGCCCGTGTCGAAGATGGCCACGACCGCGTTGCGCCCATCGTAGTCTGGGTATTGCTCTAGGAAACGATCGGCCAGCGTTTCCTCTTTGGGGAGCAGAGAAGCGGTCGGGAACGATTTCATGGGCTTCAAGTGCGTCAGAGGAGGCAAATTCGGGAATGAACTGACAGGTAGGCTCAAAAATTATTAGATCGCGGATTTCGACTAAGTACGAAGATGACACATCACCAGCCGTATACGAACACAACGTACTTGGGCGATCAATAATACTTTCATTATCGATAGTCTTGAATGGGTACAGCTAAATGGCTTTGGTTTAAAATGACCCAAAGCCTTTTCCATTTGAGTGGGAGGACAGAACGATCACGAGCTTCAGTCTCTTGGGATACGCAGCACCATAGATTGGAAAAAAATATTTTGAATGGAAAAATATCAAAACATGTTTGGAATTGGCTTCCAACTGCATCTGCGGCATGTGTCGGGGTTCAAATTCTCAAACGCAGAGCTCCAGTACACATTTAACTACAGAAACATTCTGGGCAGCCTTCTGTAGGTTTGGATTGTATTATATGACGAGGAGTTTTCGTCAACGATGTTAAATATTGTTGAAGGCAGCAGTGGACTGAAATGAATGCCCGAAACGTCGAATTTGCCATTCAGCGCTTGAGCCACAATGATGAAGACATTGTCATTCGAGAGAAAATTGAGATCACCAAATACACTTAATTCAAGAAGGACGGCTTAGAATCTCTAATGATGTGCCCGCAAAGATTCCACCACCGCAGCCCCGATCGAGTACTTTCTTGTTTGCCATCACCAGTGCCTAGCACTATAGCCAGAAGAAGTTGATCTCTCAGATCAAGTAGCTTTCTTGCCTCACACAACCAATAGGTTGCGACCGTGGCATTCCTGACTAAGATTTGATGCTTGTGACGCAGTGGTGAGGACCAGTATTCTCCATAATTTCTGCATTAACGATCGGGATCACTGATGGTTGCAGACACTTACATACAAAGTGCACCTGCCGGCTTGGTTTTCATGACTTTACTGGTGGCGTGTCTTTCACTTACAGCCTCAGCGGCCTCAGCAGCAACCTGATCTTTCCAAAACTTGAGCTCTGCACCAGATCCCCCACATGAAGATACTACAGTACTACTACCAGTAGTACTCAGCTTGCCCCTAACTGTTGGAGAAATGCTATCGCAGATGTAGGGTTTGTCAAACAGGCAGGAGCTGTTTAGTGCAGTCTCAATAGTACTTACCGGTAAGTAGCCTTTTCGTCTCGACTTTTATAATCCAAGATTTGGGGCAAGAGCTTGGGGTCGTTGATATTTTCGTATATCGCGACTTCCAAGAGTTTTACGCCACAAACCTTCAGTAGTTAGCCATCTACAAATCAAATCACTTCGGGTGGCAATTTTGTACTACAAAAGTTCTTTGAAACTTTTGCTTTATGAAAGTTATTTTGCAACACTTGAGTGTATTAATAGCAGTCCCCATCTAGAAAAACATATGTTCTTTTGTATAATTTCGAGACGACTATACCGGTAGAAGAAGTTCGAGCTGCCAAATTATTTTTTCTTTTCGACTTTTCGCGATCATTCTTACGGATTTGCATCTTCTAGAAGAGTGCCAGCCGCAGATAGACAACACACATACTACCGGTAAGGCAATGCGGCCGCCCACTTCCGAATTATCCAAATCCCAAACAGGATGCTCCGCGCCTCTCGCCCCCAATTCCCGCCAGCACCTGCAGTCCATCTCTACGACGACACCTTCAAGACGTGCGCGGCCAACTATCACGTCGGGTTCTATCCACTTTGTGCAATCAATGGCGAAGAATACCGCCATCC
Source organism: Phytophthora podocarpi (assembly GCA_001314375.1). NCBI lineage: Eukaryota > Oomycota > Peronosporomycetes > Peronosporales > Peronosporaceae > Phytophthora > Phytophthora podocarpi. The sequence goes on from LGSN01001296.1 coordinate 8,733, forward strand.
CTAGAACAGGTTGATCGCACTCGTTCGCGAGAAGCAGGTAAAGCGGGGTCTCGCTCAAGAATACCGCGAGGTCAGGCGTCTTCGTCGACGAAAGTTGCTGGACGACCGAGCAAACAGCGGCAGGTCTGGCGACAGCGACGACTTGACGCAGTTGTAGTGTACATGTAGTTCGTATCTCTAGGCAAGACACTAAGCTTTCATACGAAATGATAGTGACAATCCGAATCGTATGTCTAACTTGTATAAGAGCGCGTTTTCGTGTGCTTATAGTTGTTTATTGTCAATTTTGTAACTTCGGGGTTGCCGACAAACTGATTTTGAGATCTACTACAGTAGTAGTAGTACGTGAACGCTGACAATTTGCTTGCCAGATTGCACACGTATCCTCAACGATATTTTGCTTCACCAACCCCTCCAACAATATTCTTCATCCCTGCCAGTCAATCTTCGAAGTTTGGTAGCAGCAAATGTCAATCCACTCAAAAAATGTATCCCCAGCATAAGTAATGCGTCATCATAGCGACACGACCACTTTTTTTTTAATTCGCAGTGTTGGCTTCTTTTGCTGCTCTGAAAGCATTCCACATTAGAACGGCCAAACCTTTTCAAGGTTCGTGACGAAGGTGGCATCTTTGAAAGGCACCACCGCTGGGTCAAAACTTGTTTCGTTAAGCGCGGTGCGGGCAGCCTCAGGGAGTTGACTCCACATGATGAGCTCCTGCAGATCGCCACTATACTTGTTAAGCTTCAGCGTGTGCTCCTTCCCGTCCTTGCTCTCATACTTGACCAAGGGAGCATTGCCTGCGATGAACTTCTCGTCGGGTGGCGCATACTTTAAGTACTCTCCATTGTCCGACGAAGTTGATACAGCCAAGAGCTTCGGGTGTTCTGGGGCAGGGTTTTCAAGCCACACGACGATGTTCTCCCAGTCGTGGCGGTGGCCCTGGCCGGATTCAGGCGAGTCTTTCGGGAAGTACCACGCGTACATGATGTCCCACACGTCGTTGTACCACCCTGAACGAACGTACATTTGGGAAGTGACGAAGAATCCTTTGCAGCCAGAGCTCGGCGATCCGCTGGGCTTGAGCTCACCACTAGTTTGGCCCTCTGCGTTCACGGCAGCGTACGGGTGGTATCCGTTGCCAATCTGAAGCTGCGGCTTAAAGCGGACGGCTGCCTTTTCGGCCTCTGTCTGTATGATCGCCTTCACCTTGTCGTGATTGATGGTCTCGGCCACAATCGTGGCAGCAAACATGGCGGCCATGACGAAAAGGCTGCGGAGATTCATTGTGTTGTCTTTTAAGTGGCAGGCTCTCGCTTGACGGTGTGAATTGCAAAATGAAGCTCTAATCACCGCCAGTAAGCAGCGATTGCGCGATACCGGTACGTATTCAACAGGCTTGTAAGATAGAGATACAGATGGCCGGTTGCAAATCAAAAAGTTACCGGTAGTCAACACGCTTCAAACCACAGCTTGAACAAGCCCACGACCCTTGAGCCGGCAAAGCCGGTTTTTCTGGCTCGGTTTGCGAGATACCGATTGAGTGAACCCGGCATAACGAACATGACTGGGTTCATGATCATTTTTGCAATAAACTATGAGCCTTGCCATGAAGCGTAACAAGCCCGGCTTGTTTAATGGCCCCGTCATTGGTTGAAATTTTGACNTTTGTGTTGTGCGTAAACCCTCTCCACAAAAACCGCGGACTTAGTGCTGCGATTTTACGTTGTTCACCCAGCCAATCACGACCAACGTGTTCAAACCCCTAAGTTCGCACCTCTCGCTTAGGTTCAGGTTCACTCTGGTTTGGTTTCGTTTAAGTTAATTCAGACTGAACCCCTAAAACCTCAAAATCATGATTCTGGGGTTTATTTGGTTCATCAAAAAACGACCGAACCGGTTCAGGCTCGGCTTGTTCAGGCCGTGCTTCAAACTTTGAACATTTAAAAAAACGATGACGTGAGGAAGGGACGCAGTTAAAATTGTACGCTATTCACCTTACATGTATTATTAACCCTTTCGGGCTCATTAGGGGAATTTTCGCCCTTTCATGCTCAAGTCATAACCCGTCAGCAAACCACTGAAAGGGAGGATTTGGCCCCCTTTAATGGAAGTTCAACCTTCATTGCACCCACTTTTACAACTACCAATCGTGTGGCTTTCCGCCATCTTAGATTTCTCCAAGCCCTTCTAAGTTTTGAATATACGTATTAGTGTGTCAGACACTACAGTAATTTTCACGTTTATTTTCCAAACGGGGTACACACGACTGCAATTAATGCGACAAAGTGCAAAATATACGCGGATTGTGTCATCAGACGCAGATATATTACGTGACGCATCTTACGCAGCATTCAAGCTGGGAAACATGCCTCGCTTCTGTCCGATACCCATCATGTAACCAACGAATGGACAGTGTTGATTTCCATACTGAAGTAAGACACACGCCTATTCCCCGAGGCAGTCTTCATTTCCATCGGTCATGCGCACCACATTCACATTCACATTCGACGACGACAAGCAACTAGTCCAGCTTGCACGCTCATATGTCGAAGCTAGGTCTCGCGTCGCCTGGCAAGATGTCGTCCACCGGATGCGGAACACACCGCACTCAGCAGCTACGTTGAAGCAGCGACTGCGAGCCCTGATGAGAACATGAGGTAACGATGTCACCTGCTTTCCCAGAACTACTTCACTCCGGTCCGTAGACACCGTGGCAGACCACCGCCTCCAACACGGCGACTGCAAGCGCTGGCAACAAACCCGCGCGGTCGTGCCGCCCGCCCTTAGTCCCATCCACGAACGGATCAAGCTTCTCCAGCGGTTCTATCGGTTATTGCAGCGCATACGAGTGCAGAGAGTGCGGTGAACGATGACGAACACACTAAGCTGGACGCGACTCCACCTACCATCCATGCAGACCAACCAGAGCCAAGCCCAGTCGCGATTCAAGGGTCACCTGCAACGACTACACACGCATCAATACCGACCAATGTCGTGAGGGGCGCGGGCACTACCGAGAGCGCGACGTTTGATGAAATCCGGACAGCCAACCCAGAATCTCTTCTCGCACTAGTCCCATGCCCAGCTTCTCCAGCAGAAATCCCACCAGGACCCCCCGAACCAGATCACGTGGAATGAGTTGAGAACCTCTCTGAGAGCGATGCACAGGAAGCAAAATCAGATGGCATCTCATCACCAGTGTCTCCGTCAAGCGTGGAGCGAGTCGTAGCAGAAATCGTTGCTAATGTTCCTCGCGCAGCAGTGACACGAGATTTTAGCATGCCTCACCGAAATGTTGGTGAGTTGTTACCCGAAGGAATCAGTCGGCTCCTTCATACGATTCTCGAGATGGATGGCATCGACGAGCGCGATGTTTTCTTGGACATTGGCGCTGTGCTGGGCAACGTTGTAGTTCATGTTGCGCTAGCGACCAACGTGCTTCGAGCAATTGGCATAGAGTTGCGCACCGACATGTACGAGCTCGGTATGGAGATGATTGCTAAGAGTGTCCATGGGCAGCGTATGCACATAAGACTTCAACTCATTCGCAAGGATGTTTCTGACGTTCGGATCGCACGGATGTTGCCATTCGAGCAAGCGACTACTGTCTATTGGAACAACATCTTGTTCCAGCCTCACGTTGGCGAGTTCGTCAAAGCCCAGCTCTGTGAGATGGCAGACATACGAGTGTTCGTGAGCTCCTCTTGCATCTGCCCAATACATTACGAGCCTTGCTTCTCAAGTTTCTGCAGTTCGTTTGAGCTGTTCAAGGAGTTGGATCTTGCGTGTAGCTGGAAAGCCGAACTTCAGCGCGTTTCATCTACCGATCCAGATTGTCATATTGAGTTCAAGGACGTAATTTGCATAGTGAAATTAAGCTAAATACGTACTTTGTTAAAGACTCACTTAGTCGAGGTTAAAATTGCATACTTATTTCAAGATATTCACATGTTGAAGTGAAAACCTTTTTATGATTATCAAGTACTTCAACAGCTGCATGAAACTTCAACAGCAACTTAGTTCACGATAAATGCAGGTGCAATTTTTTGTTACAGTTGAAGCAATTTGCATGTAGCTATAAGACGATCGAGTGCACAACGTTTTGTCTTGCTGCTGTACAACCTTCACCTTCTTGAATAGAGCTGCTCCAAACACCTTCATCACCTCCAAGCTGAAGCTTCAGCTTATACAATTCCGAGCTTGTACGCACTTCCCTCTTGCTGGAAACAATTTGTACGGAAGATAAAAGCGGTGATACTTCTCCCAGCACGTCCAGATAGGGTTGGTACACGTAAACGGCGCATTAGTTGCGACAACATGCTGACAAAGACAAACTCCGTGCAGGACGCAATAATCGGTAACCTCAATGGCATACCTATTCTCCCACCGACACACAATTCATTGTCACCGCTTCCGCTTTTTTCCTGGATAGAACTGCTTTGAAGCAACTGCAGAGCACCGCTTCTGGGGGCTGCCAACATTGCCGTCACCATCGCGATTTCCTGTCACCCACATTGTACTTGAAGGAGACAGCACTTCCGCTACATTTTCCAGCCCGCCTGCATCAGTGTAGAACATGCAGCGTTCACTGGGCGCTTCTTTCCATTTCCCTGACAGAAGCGCAGAGATGAGTTGAACGATGAAATCGCGATGAGGGTCACAATCTTCATCAACCCCCAGCGTCAATTTTCTTAAAAAGTATGCGTTTGCCCGAGCGACATCGATTAGAGGGAGGCCTAGTTTCTTGTACCATTTCTTGAAGGAATGTCCATCCGCCAAAGAGAACCTCCCACGAATTCGATCAAGGTGATCAACTCCTTGCATGTTCGTGTTGTACTCTTCGATGAACGTCGGGGCGCTAAAAGTTCTCTTATCAGAGCGCACTTGACTGTTACGTTTGCTTGCGTTGATGCACCAGCATTAGACATCGCGGTTACAATGGATCTATCATACCACGAAGCAGCCACTGTGTTGCGATCAGCTGACACTCCTTGTCGAGACGTTCCGCGAGGACAATTCTTTTTCTCAAGCACAACATGCCGCGGAAAGTGGGCACTAGACTTGCGTATGGTACCTCGCCCATAGAACCCTTTTAGACGCAACGCATCGAGTAGCTGCAATGAGGTATAGTAATTATCAGAATTGATGATGTGGCGTGTACCATACAGAAGCCGAACCACCTCCAACACGCATTTGCGAATTGATGACGACACTGTGGTTTCACTACTCAACGCTTGTGCTTCACCTGGTGTCGTCATTCCTGCCAGACGTTCCGTCACATCGTTCTGACAGTGAAGCCAAAAGTTCAACGAAATCCAGGTAGGCGAACAGCACCACATGTAGATGCAAAAAGGGAACTTGCCGGTCGGCTTCATAGGATTGTACACAATCAGTGACTTGCCGTACTTTGAGCGGCATGCGACGCTAGCTTCGTCCAAGCCACGTTCTGCCCGACTTCCACATACTTAGGCCCTGTTGATTTGAGCAGATTCAACAAAGGCCGGGCCCTAGCTGCCTGGTCACGGTTAGCAGCATTGGCTTCAACACACTGAAAAGTAAACGCTTGTCGAAGCTGCTTGAAGCACCGTAACGGCATGACTGAGTCGAGGCTCAATGAACTCCCGCCAAAGATGGTATCTTCTACTTGTTGTCCCCATTAGTTGCTGTATTCGCCTTTATCAAGTAGCGCCATGTAGAGCAACACACCCAGAAATGCCATTATCTCATCCAATGAGGATAGCTTTCTCAGTGGGATACCATGCACCCTTGCGTAGCTGTTCGTTTCACCAGCTACTTGTTGCCAGAACGAGACCGAAATGTAGGCGAAGAAACTCGCCGAGGCTGAATGCTCGTACAGATGCTTGTGTTGTGGTAGAAGGCGCGCCGTAGTCGTACCGTCCGCGTACTGTAACAGATCCGCTGGTTCCTCGCATTGAGCTTCCGGTTCAAAGCGCATGTTGTTGATTGCTTCGGCCTCGGCTAGCGTTGTCGAGAGCTCCATTGGTGGATTGAATGGTTCCATAAGCTCCTTCATAACTTCAATGTCATCTTCACTCTGAATGCCTTCTCCTTCGTCGACCGAGCAGAGGTGACTCCATCCAACCACAGACGAGGTTCCATGTAGAGACCTGTAGTTAGTATTTCCACGCTGAATCATGCTTAGGTTCAGACTCTCCCCGTGATTATGGTATTGTGAGTCCAACCACTGAACCTGGAACATTACACCCTTCACAATCCGACACACACGCCCTACGAGATAGGCATTCCCGACACCGGGGTACTTGCTCTTCTTCCGTGTTGTCCATCCTTCATTGGCTGGCGAAAAGGCAATGAGCGTGTCAACGTACAGAGCGGTAATCAAGGGTGGCCGACTCGGATTGCTTCGAGATGCACCAGTTATAGCAGGTGTAGAGGACGGCAACTATTGTAAACCGGTGACGTGCGCTGCGGTGGCTACCGCATCGTTGCTCTCACCAGGTAGACGGTCTTCAGATTCAGGTTGAGTTTCCGCCGACAGTGATTTGGTTGCGATACTGCCACCCCGTGCGTAGCTACGGGTCGTGATGTGCCGCTTGATTGAGCCATTTCTGCACGAGGCTGCGCCGTGGCGTGGTATTACCGCTTACATTACGACTGCGTTTTCGTGGAGGCCGTCCTTCAGTTGTTGTGTTTTTCGAGTAGTTTTTCGATCCTCATGGCCTGCCCCGGTTACGTCTTGTTGGTGAGGTCGGTGCGGTATTAGCGCTCTCAATGGGTACAGAAGGCTCCGTCCCATTAGCACCACTATCGTGGACAGAAGCATTAGAAGTCGGGGCTTCGTAATCAGCGCTTGCTGGAGCAGCTTGCTCCATTGCTGGACGACGTGAAGTTGAGGTTTGACTGGTCTCAACCGTTTTAGCACGTCCTGGCCGACGAGGAGCTGCGTCCGGGTTGGATGGAGCAGATCGAGAACGTGATGGACGACGAGGAACCATGTCTGGGTTGGCTGGGGCAGAGTAAGCAGGTGCGGGGAGGTGAGGGGCTGTGTCGTGGCTGGCAGAAACTGTTGGCACTTTGGATGCACTTTGGATGCGCTCTCTAAGGTCAGGTCAGTTCGCACAACTTCTTCTGCAGCAGGTACATGGTGTTCGGCTCCTCTAGTGCCTGCAGCTCCTCCCTCACGAACGTAACCGCTGCCTTCATCGCGACTCTCCCTCTCGATTGTGCTTGGTCAGTCTGCGCGCAGTTTTGTTTGTGAGGGTGATCATTGCGATCGTCGGCAGGTATAATTTCTGACAGCAGCAGTTGGTCGTGTTTCTCACTGAGACAAACGTGATTCAATCGAAATCAGAGAGATATTTATTTTTGAATTTCAATAGTGAAACTAAAATAAAACCTATCTCGCCTGGAAATGCAACTTTCCCTGCAAATTTACATAGTGAAGTCAAGACATATACTAATGTCCCTAGTCGCTTGCAGCAGCATCGCTCACGGCAGGCTACGAACCGGACGAGTGCGTAGTACGTTGCTTGTATGAACCTGGAGGAGCGTTCTACTAGCTACATGGCAAAAGGAACAGTTAGATTGCCAACACCTCTCGTCAGGACAACCATATGTGCAATGCAGCATGACAAACTTGGCATTCACAGCGGAACAGCTAACAGCACAAGCAGCGAACATAATAAACACCCACTGGTTGCTTTCAAAGGCAACGTCATCCCCAGTCCGTGGCAGGTTGGTGTGAAGATCGTCTAGATGAATGTGTGGCGAGGTTCCCAGAAGGAAATCTGGCGAACCCGTCGGTCGGCTGTCTGAGATTGACCATCGGCCCGTCTGTGATGGATGACTGTTGGACAGCTGTGGATCCTCACGTCACTGCAACGACCCAGTTGAAACTGGCTCCACACTGAACTCAAGTGATTGGGGAGTCTGAGTTGAAGACCCTGAGTTGAGAGTCTGAGACTCTCAGTTCA
>LGSN01001297.1:0-10382 GCA_001314375.1 Phytophthora podocarpi
AGTATGGCCCCCCCCCCCCCTCCCTCGCCTCCTTTTCCATTACGAGTGCTGCGACTGACATGAAAATCTTTATTTCAGAGTACACCAATGTGGCAAACACCACTGTACCAGAGATAAAATATTGCAATACAGTAATTAATTGGGTTTTCCAATAGAATATTTATTATTGGTCCTTCCTGATTCCAATACAAATTTAGTTGGGTCAATATTGACAATAAATATGGCAAAAGTACTCTGAGTGGAATCTGGATCCCCACCAACAATCCGCACACACGATTACATCACTTCCCAGCTCCGATTACATTAACAATAAAGTTCTCCACACTATTAATACTACCGTGCCAACTAGAAACCATTGCCAGGAGAGGACTTCTCCAGAGCACCTCAGCCCTCCGAACTGTTGAGAGTTCACGACTTCATCGTCCATGTCGTCAACAAACAGACTTCCGTCTTCTTATTCACCGAGTATACTGGCTTATAGCACACCCTCTGAAAGTAACGTGTCGGACTTTGTGGGTCCGAACCTGTACACTTTACAATTCATCTATGCAAGAAAACGAGTAAATCAGGCGACGTCAACTACTTTGTCGACTAGGTACGGTTGCCGCGCCCAACCTGGCAACCCGCAGCCAACTTGCTCCATTACCATGCTCAAAACGGAGGCGTTGGGCGCGGAGTGGTCAGTCGATCGCAGAGCTAGAATTTCAACAGGTGTCTACAGGAACCAGCAGCAGAAGTACAGAAAATCGAAAATAATTACCAATACAATACAATTTGCGGCAATATTTATTATTGCTTGGCACCGAATTGCCGTTTTTACTATGGGGAAGTCTGCCTCACAATACAGTATTGGCGACCTCTGCTGTAACCGGAGTGAGCTACAGCACTACATGGGTAGAACGCTTTATGCACCTCAGCCCACCTGGCGTAAAATGATACGTTTTGAATAGTATTGCTACAAGTTCTGGTGCATCGAAGGTTGAATACATTTCTGAATTTGACAATAACGCTGGTGAAGTTGGAGACCATTTTCTGGATCTATGCGCTTCCAACAGTGGCTGTAATGACCACTTCAAGACCAAACCACTGCGAGACGTGCTTCAAGAAGTACTTATGCAGATTGACAACTACCCCATCTCAACCTGCGCTGCTCTGGTGAATGACATCGAAGGCGATAATCAGTGACGAACCGCCATCGTTCAAGCTACGACGTGCATTGAAATTGCTACTCTCGGACTCAATCACACGAACACTCATTCTACCGGTCGTCTATAAACTTAACCGCTGTGCAGCTAAAGACGTTGAAGTCTTGAAAAGCTTTGTCAAGGGCTACAACTCGTATCTCAATAACAATAACCCATACTACGACGTTGCAGAGGTGCTTTACTACATCATCGTATACTCCGAAATATGGGATGCCCTCCAGATCCGAGATGTTCAAGCGGTTAGGATATCCGGCAGTGGAGACTACTGGATGAGCCTGCACTATTGCGTTGTTTCAAAAGAGAAGTCAAAGACGTGCGATGAACTCAATCTCGGCAACTATGATGCCCATGAAATCATTTACACGCGTTATCAGTACTGGAACAAGAGCGCAACTATCCCAGATCAAGCCAGTGTATTGCTACTAAGTGGTATGCTAGACCATGTGACGGCACACAAGTACGCCGAATACTTGCTGGAATCACTTGAAGGCGACAACAAGGAGCTGATTGCGTTTGACTACGCTACTCATGGCACGCTCGGGTCGTCTTATCTCGATGAACAAGATGAATCCAAAGGGACATGCGGAATGAAACTTTTGGCTTCGTATGTGACGTACGGCGGTAACTTGGAGCGCATGGACAAGTCGTGTGTTGATGAAATGCCCCATTTAACCTTACAATTCCGAGCAATCACCAGTACGCGTTCTTCCGCACAGATGATGCATATTACGGTGTTTACGACACCACTTCATAGGTTTGGACATCGAAGGCGTGTCTGAAGTAGGTGCGGACGAATTTGCATTTAGTTACCACACGCTGGGTTTTGAATTCCAGAGAGTATACCGGAATCACTAGAACTTCTTTTTGAGTTTCATAATGTATCGATCGAGCATTCAACACATGTTCCCCTTCTGAAAAGACGTTATGCTCTCTCCTGTATTCTGAATACAAACGCAGATCCATATGGTGTAGGTACAGTGATGTTCATTCGTTGTTAATCACTAAAGCCACCACTGGATTCGTATTCCTCCTCCTACGGAAGTATGAAGTTTTGGCTACTGTAGCACAGATAGGCACAATAACACTCTCTCTGTTTAGATCCTTCCACAGTGTTTGGTGAGTATTTATTGATATCCTGTAGAGGGTTTTGGACCAGACAACGACGATAAAATCTACTGTACATCGAAAATACGTCCACGTCGCTCATTGCGATCAACAAAGCACGAAGCGGAAACTTGTGGTTGATACAGATACTCTGGGGGGGGGGGTCTTGCAACTTGAATATAGGTACTCAGTCGGCCACGATTTGATTGACTAATTGTTATTTTGCTCAAGTACTGGAAAATATCTTGCTGCTGCAATAGCATTTTGTCGTCTAACACACTTTAAAAAAAAAAAAAAGGAATTGAAAGATAACATACTAAGAAAAACGTAACATTTAATGAGCGCGTTGCATCGTCCAGCCGCCTATTCCACTTTCGAAAGGAATATCTTGTACAAAGTCGAGACTCCGGTACTAGCATCGTCCTTCAAATGAGCGCTCTTTATCTTCACTTGAGCCGCCTTCCAATCAACCTTGTTTTTCCTCCAACCTGCGAAGAGATTAGCGAATGCCTGCGAGATGTCATGATTCTTACCGTCAACCTTCTCTGCACCCAGTTTCTTCAGGACAACCACGTTGAAAAATTTCTTCGCATCGTCGATCTTGTGCAGGTCAATCGCCAACTTCGCCAAATCATCAATTTTTTTGCTGTCGATCTTAGCCAAATTAGCGAGATTAGTCGCCCTCTCTTCATCACTTAGGTTGTCAACTTGCTCCTTCGCTGCATACATGTCGTGCTTTCTCAGGAATTTGTTGGTGGGTTCAAATTCACCGCCAACTTCGCTCGCATCAAGCTTTCCAATCGTGATTTTCTTCTGATCCAGGTCTGTGGTCGCTGTGACAGGATTCGTGCTGGCGAAAACGATAGCAAGCATCAAGATATGATGAACTTGCATGGCGGTTCCCCGATATTAACACGGACACTTTCGAAGCTGTGGTCGTAGTGCAGCGCAAATTGCGGAATGAACTTCGTAAACGAAGTAGTCGCGATTTCATGCTAATGCTAGCTAGCGTGTTGCTAATAGGCACGGTTCGTGATACTAGTACAATGTATGTGGGCTCCAGCACCAGTCACTGGCTATTATTGCAGCCAGCGCGACCAGCCCATAAGCCGCATAATCTTAATGCGGCTTATGGGCTGGTCAGGCGATAAAACTCATCATCATCGCATCCCATGATAGCAGAAAGAACAAAGTGTGAACGATGGGATCGAGTGCATAAAATTACTTAAAAGTATTGTACTGGCATAAAACAAAATGATGGGGTTAGCTCATCCATATAAACTCAGGACATAGTTCCGCAAATTCGGCGCTGATTAGAGCATGAAGTATCTCGATATAAAGCGGGGGTTGGCGCTGATCAGAGCATGAAGCACCTCGATAGAAAGCGGGGATTATGTACAGCACCCATGCTCCTATTAATAGAGACTATCAGCGTCGTTGACGGGGTCCACGGAACGTCATCTCCGTGCTACCCCCCCTATCTTATACAAGAACATACCAATCAACTTATTAATAGGTTGTAATTAGGCTGATGACTCCATGACATCAATGGCTCAAACGTTGATCAAAGTGAGACAGATTCGTAGAAATACTAGTTCCTTCGATTCCAAACAGTCACTGGGATGTAAATTTAATAGTTAATGGAAAATACATACGGGCCGATACATTTCTCCTTTGTTGTGGATGATTAAATATTAGCGTCACTGTACGTGATCGGTCGTGGAGCGTTTGAGTGCAACAGGGGGTGCGATGGATATAATTATTCAAACATATACGCTGACATGTATTAAATTAAATTATGGGAAAACTAATAAAAACCTCATAGTGCGCAACGAATAGCTTACTGCCACTTACTAATAAAATGCATCACCAAGTGACTGACTGATCCAAAGCATCGAAATGGAACGGGGAAGCTCGCAGCCATGCCGTCGGCACGCTCGGCCTCACTGTCGGACAGACCTTAGCGTCTAAGCAAGATCTTATTGCCGCACTCTGCGTCGCCAGTGCCGAGGGGAATTCGACCTCAAGGCTTTGGATAATAACAGACTGTGTACGTCTGCACTATCGAGAGAAGAACGGCTGCGTTAACACGATAGATGAATCTTAAGACTTCTTCTGCAAACTGACATTCTTCCTGTGAACTTTCTAGCTCGGGAAGCAAGTTCTACTGTACTCACACCGACAGTGTTACTATCTTATGGAAATTCCTTCTCGTGAGGCTCTGGTCATCCATCTCCGCATTTGCCCCGTAATCATAGGACACCATAATCCGCCGCGTGATCTCGCGACTTCATAATCTCCACCACGTAAACTGTGGCCTCCGTCATCAAACTTTGCCGACACGGTCGAGCTGATCTGCCGACCTGCTCAACATAGTTTCGCCAAGCGAGGTTGACGAAGCAGACCAAAATAAAGTCTAACCACCTCCTGCCAAGCGCGGGGTCGATCCCCGAAAAGAAGCGAAAGAGACACAAGACTGATCGAGGACCCAGCCGCCCCTTGCATTGTTTGATCTATGGTATCGCTGGTCACAACAAGCGCAAGTGCGACGGCTTCAGTTCCACGTAACAACGCATCGGTTTCGCTAACGCATGTATCGATATTGATCGTCTAGGGTTTATAGTGCTGCTGCTTGACTTGGACGATACTTTCTTTGGCGGGGCATTTTGTTAGTAAATGACCTTGGGCGAAGGCATGGTTTTCGTTATGAAACTTTGAGGTGTTGGGCAAACTACATATGGGGGTATTTTGTTAGTTTTCCTAAAACTATTAATTCTGACAGTTTGATTCTTTTCACGAATCATTTTTGAATTATATTGAAGGTCAACAGGCTGACTTGATCATAATAGCATATTAGAGTTTTTTGCTCCCGTAATTTACGCAAATATTCGACCTCAAATCGCGCAAAGCCAGGCCAGAGGGGCTACGTTATGAAACGCTTTCGTGAAAAGCGTTTGGTATATACGTTATTCTGCTTGGATAGCGTAACGATACGAAACCGTTTATGCTGATAGGCTTGTTAGTTATTAGATGATTTGAGCATACATATTACTTTAATTGCTACAGTGGTTATCATCTTAAAAAGGATCTTGACTTGTGGTGAATCTCACAAAAGGAAATTGCGTACGTATGGCGCGCCCCGGCAGCGATCTACGGGAGCGGCATGATGGCTCAAGTCGAAGCGAATGGGTCGGAGAAGGCTGGCAACAACTTCTGAAAGCGAATCTGCAGCAGCACGTCGGTGGCATCGAGGTACAAGGCCATTCGCTTGTCTTTGCATCAGATTCACAACAATTACCAGGAAGCGTCACCGATCTCCAAGTGCGATTGGACGAGGGACAGCTTGGAGGAGATACAGATCAAGTGGCATGGACCACCCAAGAATTCACTCAAGAGCATCGAGAATGGCAACTTGCTGGTGTAGAAGCTTTCGAGAATCGAGAGGAGGGGTATGGTCACGGTTTGGAAGGAAATGATCACAACATGAATAACAGTTTTGTTAGTGATGTCCATTCTTGTCATGGTATTAAGGGCAGCGCTATCTACGATCCCCGTTCTGTGTATCGCAACGGCTTCGTGACTTTGCTGCTAAGTGGAAATGAAACGCATGGGATAGATGTGTCGGATTATAGTAGCTACGGAAATGTTGACAACGTGCTGACACTCGCAGTAGCGACGATGGTCATGATGGTTGCTCGTCGACAAATGAATGGACTTTGTCAAATGAATATGAGCAGGATATCGTTGAAGCAGCGGAAAAAATCCTACGTCAAACACCCATGAACGGCATCCATTTATTGTTGCTATTTCGAAGGCGCCTTCGTTATCGACATCTACGAATGCTTCCACGCGCGGTTACATGCACACTGGCCATTCATATGCGAGAACATGAAAACGCAATTCTCCACTCAAAAATGCCTGACTTCCGCTTTAACATCAACGCTTTGTCTGAGAAGGATTGTGTCGATCGTTTTCGATTCCAAAAAGCCCATTTTGCCTACCTGCTCATGAAGTTCCGACTACCACCAATTTTTTTACGAAAGAAATATATCGAGTGTATGGTATTGAAGCGCTATTAATACGTATTACGCTCGAGCGGTTGGGTTATCCAGCACGCTGGCGAGAGCAAGTGAAGAAGTTTGGACAGTCCGTCCGATAGCAATCTGTGCTCCATTTCCTGCTATGTGTGCGAACATATTGCTGAGAGATGTGTTCCGCTGCTTAAATGCGACTGTAATCGGATCAGTAGTCGGCTGGAAGATTTTGCATTCGCTATTCACGCAAAGGGAGCGCACTTACGAATTTCTGGGGTGTTATCGACGGTATCGTTCGAAGAATATGCCGCCAATAGTGCCGAACAGTGAGCGATGTATAGCAGCCACAAACGCTCTCATGCCGTCAAATACCACTCCGTGACTATTCTTGATGGCATCATCGTACAAATGTTTGGTCCTGCTGAAGATCGAGCTCATGATCTCACTCTGCTAGACGCTTCAGCCCTGGAAGATATCATTAGTCATGAGTGCAGAAGGTGGAATTTGGATCACCGACACGGTCGATGTAGAAGTCGTTTCTGCACCTCGTCCTAAGCTAACCAGGAGTGCTTCATGGCTGATTGATTCAGGAGCGACGCAGCATAGATGCGGGGGTTGATCGTTGCGTTTTAGCTTACAACCAATTCGGCTCGACTTCAAGGTCGCAAATGGGGACATCATACCGTCACTGAAAAAAAGCAACTGCATCGTTACGACCTACGTCGACGATGAACCAAAGGCTATCCTTCTAACAGATGTGTACGTGGCGGACGGACTCAGCCGAAATCTATTTTCCGTGAAGAAGCTTGTGAGGAACGGCTCTATTGTCTTTTCGGCACCATTCGGAACAGTGCTGGAAACGTTGTGGGCACCTCTAACGGTGACGGCAGCTATTGAAACTCGATATTGAACCCAGCACGGGATCCGCGTACTTTGCACAAATATCTGATGGAACGCTTCACAAATGGCACGAGCGCCTCGGTCCTATTAACTATCAAGACCTTCTTCGACCGGCAGACAAAGGTCTAGTAGATGGTATACGACTGTCAAACGGCAAAACTGAATTCTGCATGAGTTGCTCAGAAGCGAAACAGGCGCGGCGTGCATAGCTTCAAGTTGATACATCAACTTCCACCCCAACTCACGTAGTCGGTGCAACGCTCGGTATGGACCTCAAGACGAATCTAGCCCCGGATCGTAATGGGCACGAACATGTACTGACGATCGTCGAATATGGTTCCAGCTACAACTGAGTGTACCTGTTGAGATGTAAGAATGAAGCCGCAGGCTATATCGGAAACGTCATCAGCGAGTTCGAGATGCAGTTCGACTCATCGGTCAAGTGCGTCCGCACGGATGGAGGTGACGAATTTATAAATAGCGAACTGCGCGAACTATTCTAAACTCGGGGAATCATTCACCAACACGGTGCACCATCGATGTCGGCTTCAAACGGCATAGCAGAGCGATTCAACCGGACGCTCGTGGACTCGGCTCGGGCTATGCTCTGGGCATCCAACTTACCAAAGCGCTTTTGGGGTGATGCGGTAGAATATGCAAGCTACATTCGAAATCGGCTGCCTACCCGAGCAAACCCGGACTATAAGACTCCCTTGGAACTCCTGACAAGCCAAGTCCCAAATGTGTCACACATTCTCAAATTCGGTCCTCGCTGCACGACATACACTCAGCACAAGACAGGGAATCCCTCCGAAAGCGCGGAGAGAAAACTGTCGTTATCGACACCGACACTCAACAAAAGGGATTCATTGTATACCTTCCACGCTCGATACAAGTGAACACAACTAGCCACGTCCAAAATATCGATCAGCTGGATGTCAACTCTGCTGTAAATATCATGGACGATGTCGATACAGCCAACAATCTCGCCCACAAGATTGCCTCAGCAGGTCCTATTATTATGGCTGACCCATGTGTTCCCATCTCCAGTAACTCCGACAGTGATGACGGCGAGCACATTAATGCCGGTCGCGAGATCTCTTCTCGTAGCATTCTTTGCGTCTTTGGCGACAGCAGGCGCAGCCACCCACTGACGCAGGAGGATTTTCAGTTGCCCCATTCATTCATCCGAGAATTCGTCAAACCAGCGACGGCTCTGCTTACGTTGGAGACGCTCAGTGCAGCATTTGTGTCGGATGGAGCCTCTGCAACGCTAACGGTGCAGCCGCGCCACCACCCATCTGAAACGATAGCAAAAATCCCGGAGCCGAGCAGCTGCGCTGAAGCGATGAACAGTTCGTATCATAGGGAGTGGAACAACGCGATTGAGGAGGAGCTGCCAGCAATCGGAAAAATGGCATATGGGAAGTCGTCAATATTCCCCGAAGCGCATCGACAATATCCGGAAAATGGGTATTCAAAGTGAAGCTCAGCAGTGTGGGAGAGCTCGAGCGATTCAAGGCAAGGTTGGCTGCAAGAGGGTTTACGCAGAAATATGGCATTGACTTCAACGAGACATTCTCCCCAGTGTTGAAGATGATGAGTCTGTGCTTTCTGTTTGTGCTGACAGCAATCTGGAAGGTCTTGGTTCGACAAGGTGACGTTCTAAACGCCTATCTAAAAGCCGAGCTCGACAAACCAATTCTGATGCAAGCGCCACCAGGACTGAATCTTTTCAAAGGCAAAGGGCATCTGCTGAAGAAAAGTTTGTACGGGCTGAAGCATAATGGCCGCCTCTGGAACGAACTGATCTACAAATTCCTCCATAAGTGCGGATTCCATCAAAGTCGACTGAATCCCAGCCTATATATCCGCATACGTGATGCCAAACTGACGGTCCTGAGACTATACGTGTACGATCTATTGATTGTGAGCCAAACCTGGAGACACGCAGACGAGACTATGGCCGACTTTCACAATATGTTGGACGTCAACGATCTCGGAACGGCATCCAAATGCCTTGGTCTTCACGTGGAACAGCTCGACAACGGCATATTTTTCAATCATCAAGCAAATATCACGGATCTCCTTCTGAAAAATCGGCATGGAAGACTGCAGAGCAGTGAAAGCACCAATGGTAGCCCGTTGTGGCAACACAACCACGGACGATGGTACCCCCTTTTGTGATACTCAACTGATGCGCGAAACGATTGGATAATTGCTGTGAATAATCAACTGCACCAGACACGACATCACCATGTCCGTGACTTACCTAGGCCGATTCGTCAGTCAACCGACTATGAGTCATTGGCGTGCGCTTAAACATCTCTCGCAGTATCTGAAGGGAACTGCCACAACAAGGATTTTTTTTACAGCCGCCAAGCTAACGCAACACTGCATCGCCTAATGTACTCTGACGCCGACTGGGCTGGGGACCAGAAAGATGCCAACTCGACTTCCGGAGGGTGCTGGTCATCAACGGGATTCCTGGCACATGGTACTCAAAGAAGTAGTCGACCGTCGCCTTATCAACAGCCGAGGCTGAGTACATCGCGGGCGGAACAGCGCTACGTGGACCTAACAGCTACTGGTGGTACTACGTCTACGGCCCCAAGAAGCTCCAATTACCCTTCAAGTGCACAACCAGATTGCGGTCAAAACAATGGGGAACGAACTGACATCGCACGCATGAAGCACATTAATATTCAATACCGTCGACAACGAATGAATTTGCATATCGCGACTATAATTAATGCATCAGTCTTCAGCAATGATGCGTCGTACTAGGGGGTGAAATGCATCATTTTAGAGACCTGAAAGGCGTGCAGAGACGAAGTATCAATTGAAAGCGCAAGAAGTGTATTGTTCCTTTAGAGAGCTACTGACTCCTCGACGTCCGTCGGCTCGACCCCGTTCATGATGTCCTCGACAGCCCGCATTGTCAAGCGTTGAACTCCAAACGCTTCTTCGACTTGTCGGTTCATCTCAGGCGTGAATTGCACTCTGCAGCAGCACCCTGCGTGTTGGCAATCGTGGTCTCAAAGACACGAAACACTTCGATAAAGACATGGGGTGGGTAAATTTATGCATCATTGTTGTCGGCTGATGCATTAATTAACGTCGCGATATGCAAATTCAC
>LGSN01001298.1:0-10378 GCA_001314375.1 Phytophthora podocarpi
GTGTCACTGAGTCAAGTGATCGTCAAGCGTCTCGCTACAGGAGCACGAGTTGTTGGAGACAGGCTGGGCGTTGTTACATCAAGGCCGATGCCGCTCGTTACGCTGTTGAGATGTACACAAGTATGCAGACGGGCTAAAGGAGAAAGAAGAGTTCATGGAGGCTTGCGATATGATAAACGAAGATTGAAAGGTGAAGATGAAAAACTATTGGCGAACAGCTGCACTAAAGAGTAATGCAACGCCACCAAATCAGTTGTGCAGCAGCACCAAAAATACGGGGTCTCGCACAGTCCAAAAACTTGCGATATGGCTCCATCGGGCACTGCATCATTGGCCCCCCTTCTAGGATGGAGTATTATTACAGGTGAGTACTATTAAAGACATGGCGCAATATGGAGACCAAATGTAAGGTCATGTCAATGTGTTGAGTTGGGAAGAGTCCTAGTCATTCTATGCTTGCTTCGAGATGAGGCTCGGTAGTAGTGTCGATGAAGGCCTCACCGTTCAGTGTCACTGCTGCCCTGGACGGCTTCGCTAATTTCGTCAGAGGTTGTAATAGCGACGCGGTGATTGGCAAGCAGCCCCTTATACGCTTCTTCAAAATTAGAGTGCATAGTCAGTGAATTGACAATGCACGTTGGTTCAGTCTGCGCAGAACGCTCGGTAAGCGGTGCTTTCATCACCTTAGACAAGTAGTTGAGGCGGCCGAGCGACAAAGTGTGTAAAAGCTGATAATATTATCAGAATTTCTGAGAATTCGAATCAGTGGTGGGGCACTAATAAATTTGTTTTTAAATTTTACAGTACTATAATACAGTGCGTAACACGGCCCAAGTGGGGGCAAGCACTTATGGAGACGAGTATTTCACTATATCACACCTTCATAAGCTGGATCAAGTGCGAGTAAGACACACACAATACAAGGGCCCGCAACAGTACACAAGAACGCTGGCTGAAGGCGGTCGAGGTGGTGAATGCCACGCGCACAGATAAGTCGCCGACCGTGACAATGTCGACGAACGTGGCTCTTAAATAATCAGTGACGTCTTGGGCCGTGGTGGAGAAGTGTCGTACTTCGTTTAAAGCATTTCGACCCTCCGTTGCTGATGTCGGCGGCGCTGGTGTCGATAGACGACTTAGAAGTGTTGAAGGCATCATTGGACAGTGATGTGATGTGGCCATAGTACTGGTGAAATAATACAGGAGCGACGTGGGCACGTCCATGGGCGGGTTTGTTCGAGCGTGCTGGCCGCAGCGTGGTGGGTGGGCGGGTCGAACGGATCAGATGACCCTGCAGTGGACTTGTCGTTTTCCAAACAGCTACAGGGTTCTACAGTTCTTGTATTTTGCGACAAGAGCAAAGTAGTATGGATTCGTGGAGTGCATTATTGTGGTGCTGATGGTGAAGATGGTGGATCAATTCGGCAATCTTGAAAGACGGTGCTACGGTTCACCTTTGAAGTTCTCATACTCATCTATCTGCAAGTTGTCATTAGCTGTGGGCGATTGGTCAACGAAAAAATTATACTGAACTTGCATTGTCTTTGTATTGTTTATGAGCGGTTTGGGATCAAGATCAAAACGCAACATGCAGTTAAACTTCATCCGTCTACTGGTGGCAGATCATTAGTTCACTGGTGTTCTGCTTGTTGAATACCACTTCACCCAAACAGCTCTGCCAGCGTTGCCTTCTGGTCACGAAATCCCTAAAGGTTTTATAGTTCGGGGGAAGCCTACTTAAACATCTCAGCAATTTCGTTAAATTCGTTGTCGCCATCATTGTTCAAATCATCTTCGCCTGAATATATCAACGCCAGCAGCTCTCTCGACTCAGTGTTTCGTGCATTGCGTTCAATTGCCGCAAAATCAGCATCAATTTTCTCATCCTTGAATACCTTGTCAAGAAATTCGCATCACAATGATAGAGTTGCAGAACGATCAACATCATCCCCGGGGTCCTCACTGTCGCTACACGCTGTTGATGTGACGGGGCGAATATGCTAAAGCTGGTTGTTGCATCGAGAACTGTTACTCTTTTGTTCTGAGATATCAGGCATTTTAAGGAGATACTCAAATACGGCAGCACTCTATTGTGCGCGTTGGTGTACATTCTTCGTATTGGTCTGAACACCAAAGTGTCTGTCTTGCCGCCATGCGATTGCGCTTTGCCGTGTGAATCATTCCAAGTTTACTAAAAAGACGCTCGCGCGTGGCATTATCCACTGCAATTGATAGCACCCTCATCGCAAGGTGCTTAACCAGGTTTAGACATACAAAGTCCAGCACGGTCGACTTTGGTGCTCTTCGTCAACTTCACACAACTAACAGACCAGTAAAGGGCATCACTAGGCAGCCATGCTGTAGGAAGATATTTTTACTTGAATTTTGTATTGGAGAGGTTAGAAGAGGTTGAGGGAGGTTAAAGGAGGTTGGGAGGTTAGCGGCGACTGTTAGAAAAGGGGTTGTTAACGAGATTAAAATTAACCTTAACGACAGCCCTAGTGCTAGCGTAGAACCAGCATCTACCGCCTCGACCCACGCCAATATTTCAAGTCGTCTTACTACATGAGTGACCTTGGCGGCTGCGGAAACCACCTCATACTGAAGAGTGATCGAAGGGGCTCATTTGAGTCATTGTTTGGATATCTGATTGCGTCGTTTTGCAGGGCTATGTGGACGGGATGCTGATCTAGAACTGGTCGTGGGGAGTTTTCACCCAGCCAGGTGGTCATCCATCCTTGTCACGCGTTCGCATGATGACACTTCAGATAACGCCGCAAACGAGCGCGCAATCAAAATATTAGTGACAGAGTTTCATTTTGGTTTGAACCCCAATAACCCCACGGCGTTAGATACATTACAAATTGTGTTGGTTCAAACCACTTCAAACCAAACCATATAACGGAATCAAACCTGGGTTATTTGGTAATTCCGCTCCAACAAAAAATCTATGTACATGTATTTGCAGACCTTTTCGTCTCACACCAGCGTTTCCGCTTCAAATCCCACACAAAAACTATTTAAAAAAACTTTCCCGCAAAAACTGGCCATTTTCGTCGCCAACGCTAATTGAGAAAATACCGTTGGTGACGAATTAAACGTTCTCCGTAGTGATAGCCTCGGGAAGACACCTTTCATTACAATCTAGAGGAATCTAACTGGGATTGTACCATTTAGATGGTACAAATGGACGGGCTAGTGGCTACACGAGTGTTTTTCACTGTTCGCAGGTATCCTCCTGAAGGTAAAACCAGCCAATGAGAGGATATCTTCAAGATTCCTTACATATCAACGTCACGTCGAGGAATAGGCACGCGATCTCAGACTTCAATAAACAAATCTAGCAGAAAGTGAAAGCTCGCGGCATCAAGTCCAGTTGTGACGATAAACGCAGCATCATTGCCTGCAGTGTAAATGCAATCTCATGACGTCCCGTGACGCGGGTTCAGCTGGAGATCCGCTATGGTAAGACTGCACTGCACTGTCAGGTCTTGCGAATACGCCCCCCCCCCCCCCCCCCCCCCCCCCCCGCTGTCATGGCGAAGGCCATTTCAGTGGATCATCCATCAACTCGTCTTTGTCGTCTTCGTAGATCACGCAGACGATACGTGTCAGTGAGGTTGCACTTCAACGTGATGTCTGACGATCTCGGCGTTTTCGCCGTCATCTACATGTAGACACAGCCTAGAAATCTGTCGGAGGGGGGTCGACAGACAGGAAAATCTGGTGAGTTGGTCAAAAGGAAAAATATCGAAAATGGCAAAAAGTGGCCGTTTTACGGCCATCTGTACGACAGATCCTGCGGGAATCAGTCCATCTGGTCATATATTTGTATTTTTTTTAAAATACTCTCGAAATATTTTGTTACCGATTCAGCCATTAGGTATGGTACCTTTTAAAGCAACCTTCCGTGCCACAACCATTCCTCAATTACCCATTGGACAGCGCAACCTCACA
Organism: Phytophthora podocarpi; assembly: GCA_001314375.1. Classification (NCBI taxonomy): domain Eukaryota; phylum Oomycota; class Peronosporomycetes; order Peronosporales; family Peronosporaceae; genus Phytophthora; species Phytophthora podocarpi. The sequence continues at coordinate 3,958 of LGSN01001298.1, forward strand.
AAGGAACCAACCCAAGAACTCGTTAAACATGGGCGTCGACGTCACGATGGAGAGCGTCGAGGACTCTACCAGCAGACCAGCAGAGGTACGACAGCATCAGGCTGCCGCACGCTGCGTGCTCGATTCCCCACTTACTGACAGTGTTGTGCTGCATGGTGTGTGTTGTATGGAAGGTATCGAAAAGATGGCTACGTTCGTGAACGACAGAGTTTTCAAGTACTTGTCAAAATATTTTCGCAAGATAATGATAAACGGGAAGAAAAAGTTGAAACAGAAAGTCGTTATGGTCACGGGAGGTATGGAGAAATATGGCGATGCGAGTGCGCTCAACACGCTTGGATCTCAACTGCTGGGGTTTATAGAGGGAAGTATCTGAAGTGCGTACGGTTTTTCAAACGTAAGCCCTAAAATCGCGGCTACTGTTGCGAAGAAGACAACGAAAGCCGTCCAAGCTCAATATGGAGCACCAACGCCTCCCACTCCGGTGTTGACGAAAGAAGACATTAAGTGGCTCGAGATTGCGTTCACGCGAACCGAGTGCATGGACAATTCCCAAGACAAATTCGAGGAGTATCTGTGGCGGTGCTGGGAAGAGTACAACCCGGCGATGTACAAGGCACCTTACGTGACGGTCGTGCAGAGCTCCGGGTTCGGTAAGAGGCAGATGCTATTCGAGCTCGCGCGCAAGGCGCAAGATGGTGGGTCAAAAATGAAAGTTCTGTATACCTGTACCCATCAGCACAATTCGACAGGGTTTCCGGTGGCAAAGAAGCTTCGGTATTGGTTGTTTGCTGAAAGATCCACCGTGGCACTGATTGCTTCTCGTTTGGAAGGGACATATGACTACGCGAAAGAGAATTGGGACGACGTTCAGACCCAGTGGCTTGACTTATTCACGTAAGTCGAAGATGATACTTCGGTGACGATCGTATTGGAAGAAAATGTTGGAACAAGTAGCGACGAAGTCGCGTGGGGAGAGAACAAGTACGACCAACATCAAGGACCTGAATGGGAAAATGGTGATTTTGGTGATAGACGAGGCTAGGACTTTGCTTTGTGAGAAGCAAGGCACTATAAACTAGTTTCGTATGTTACGCCAAGCTCTCGCTTTAGCAAACGAGCGTATCGGAACCGAAGGGGGTATTTTCGGGGAACTCAAAAATCTCGGACCTGACACCACCAGTGTCGTCTGACCCGCCTTCTCGGGCTTTCAAAGGCAAGGAGCTGGCGTCGTTCCCGCCTTTTATGCTAACGCACACGATGGATGCCAATTGGGAGAAATACTGCAGAGAAGCAAAGTGGAAAACAGCTGATGATGTTGACGAAGAAAATAAAGTGAAGAATGACGAAATGGTGGGAACGGAGCAGGAGAAGATGAGTGCTCACATAGCTGTGTATAAGGCTGTTGTAACTGGAAACGAAAGCGAGGCTTGGAACGCATGGAAGCACATGGACCGCCCGATGTGGGAGAGCACTTTCACTGAATAAGCTGAAAAATCTGGAGACGTAACACCTACAAGTAAGGACGACGTGGTTAGCCTTGCCGCAAATAAACTGCTGCTGGGACACCCTCCTGGAACAGGCAGTTACAACGAGGATACCATGTTTGGCGTCGCGTCCATGCTATGTCGACTGGGCGTGCTTCCGTATTCGACTTCGGTGCTTGCGTCTCAGGCCGTCGCAGACTTCATGGTGATTCTTTCGTATGTGAATTACGAGAAAGAGGGTTTCCTGAGCAGCTACGCGATAGACCCGGTCCTCACCTTGGGTGCGATGAAAGGGTGGTATGGACTGGATGAAGCTCTAGCGAATTATATCTTACCCCAGCTGAAAACATTGATGTTGGACGAAGCACTGGACACTGGCGGGATTGGTGAGTTGGTCGCTCGTATTGTGCTGCTTCTCGCAATCGACAAGTGTGTGATGGGGACCAAAAGCAACCTCAAATGCAAGATTACCGGCCAATTTGTTTCTGTGTTGGCATTCTTGGAAGTGCTAGGTTTCAGAAAGATGTCAGTTGTGACACCAGGACTACGTGCTGCAAGGTCAGATCAAAGGGTCGCTTTTTACGATTGGCCATCGCAGTGGAATGACTAGCAAATGGGATTCACTCATTTGGTGCAGTTGGAGCTGGAGCCGACCGAGGAGACGCTGTGGTATTTGCTGGGGCGTCGGGCCGCGGGTATTTTTTTTTCGTAACCAGAAAGGAGCCGATCTGTTGATTCGGATATTTTTGAAAGTCGTCAAATGACGAGTCGGAGGTGAAGACGGACGATGCGACTAAGGCAGTGGAGGTGGTGGCGTCACTGATATTGATTCAAGTGAAGAACCGATCTCCTCACGATGCTGGGTTCCCCAAGTCGGCGACGACGAAACTGTGCCCTTCGTTTGTGTTTGGAAGACAGCACAAGAAGGGAAAGTGCAAGAAATCTGTCGAGAATCTGCTGAGCAAGAAAAGTGTCCGCGACGTGATTTGTATCTACATGAATGTGCAAGAAGAAGGCAACGGTCACCATCGGTTCATTTATGCAAAAGATTTGGGCGGTGAAAGCAAGAAGAAGGAAACTGCATCACCGAGTACATGTGTAGTTGCTACAGGCGGCACAACGGCAAACGTGAGTGTACCAAAGCCGGACGAGAACATAGCCAAAGCCAGAGGTTCGGAACCTGATGCTGGGGCAGAATCGAGTAAACAAAATACCAGCAAGAATAAAGGCGCAACTGCATCAAATTTTGGGTTCACGTTGTGCTATCGCTCGGTGCACTGTGAGTCGTACACGTTCTTGGACCAGAAAGTGGCTGAGAGATTGGCAAGTCTAGTGGTGTCTCAGTGGAATCTCATGACGCTTGTAGATGGTGACCTGAAGTATCGCAGTGAAGTGGAGGGGGGGGGGGGTATGCTTGGGCCCGTCGATGGCAGTTCTATCGAAAACGATGCCGGATAAAGAACTACAGGAGATGGTGTTGAAAGGGCTTGCGCATGCACCGGGACGCAGGAAGAAGGATGGCATAAGTAACGGTGTTAGAAAACCCAAGAAGCGGTCGATTGAGGCAGCGATGACATCCGAGACGACTGAAGAGGAACAGCAGGAAGGTAACCCCACCAAACATATGAAAGCAAGCTAGGAGAGCGTTACATCTATTTTTTTTATTTTGATAATTTTTAGGTATTGATTACAGAACCGCTCCTCATTGCTGCTATTAGGATTCAAAACATCTTACAGGGGTAAGACCTTTAAAAAGGCCATTCATACGAAAGCTAGGTTGAGGATACAAATGCAATTGGCGCTTACGGTAGTGTGAGAAGAACTGCCTCGTCATCATCGCGCCAACAAACGGCTACCACCGATGCTGAAATCCGTACGGTTCGTACTCCGACTGATACTTCGCGAATTTGGATGCATTGCTACTGGTGAAAGAGGAGTATCGGCATTAGCCGACACAAAAGCTGAACCCGAGTGTGAACAGGCCATGCACGTTACACGCCGATTGTGATCTTCGACGCACACCTGCTCAGGAAAGACGGTCATTAAGCATGAGCCGGAGACGTCGTCCCAGACACGAACACTACCATCGTCACCGCAGGTAGCTGCAAGGTGTTCGCTGCAGTACCGACAGCCACCAGCGCGGCAGGACACGCTTTGTCGAAACGCACTCTGCAACATTCGAAAACCGTTCATCGCTCTGGATGGCGCACCTAGTGTCGGCGTGAGTGAGTAATTGACCATCCTCTGTAGTCGCTCCTGTACATGTAGTTTCTCAACCAACTCTGCAGCAGTTCATGCATCACTAGTCGATGATTTTGCGAGGCCAGAGCTTGCATCGCGAACCACACTGACCTGCGCTACGAGCCATCAGCGCAGCATAAGCTCTACCAGGAGATTCCTGACCCATGCCGCCAACCTCCAATTCCAAGTCAGCAAGCAGTGTAGTCACGATCCCGTCCATTTGTACCAGAATCTGTGAGATTGCGTTGTTCTTCCATCGGATGAATTTGTCCGAAGATGATCGTTCGTCGGCGACGAACGATCATCCCGTCGCTATTGTCTCCAGCCGTCGTACGACCATGACAGCGCATCATCCCCAACTCCACCTACGTGATCAGCTGCACCACAGAATGCCACGTCTGCCCAGCCAATTTGAATGCAGCCGTTCGTGTGAAGAATAGCTTCGTAGTGCAATCGCCCACTTGAAACGAGGCAGTGTCGGGCCAACACTAGCCAATCCGCCACCAATCTAGCCTTCTTCAACCATCAAATCGTGCTCTCCGATGCAAACGTAGCCCCTTACAGCTCGTGAATCACACTGAACCACGCTACCAGTCATCAGTGCAGCATGAGCCCTACCAGGAGATTCCTGAACCATGCCGCCAACCTCCAGTTCCAGCAGTGTAGCCACTAGCCCGTCCATTTGTACCATCTAAATGGTACAATCCCAGTTAGATTCCTCTAGATTGTAATGAAAGGTGTCTTCCCGAGGCTATCACTACGGAGAACGTTTAATTCGTCACCAACGGTATTTTCTCAATTAGCGTTGGCGACGAAAATGGCCAGTTTTTGCGGGAAAGTTTTTTTAAATAGTTTTTGTGTGGGATTTGAAGCGGAAACGCTGGTGTGAGACGAAAAGGTCTGCAAATACATGTACATAGATTTTTTGTTGGAGCGGAATTACCAAATAATCCAGGTTTGATTCCGTTACATGGTTTGAACCAACATAAATTTTCATCCAACACACTCCCAGTACTTTAATGGGAGGCCAGGAAGCCACTCGACTTCGCGCATGCAGTCCTTCCTTCAACCAGGCTAGCATGCCGCGTCTTATATGACTGATGTTGTCAGTATCGAACAGCCGACGGTGCAATCTTGCACAACGTACCTATCTTAGACACGCTCGCCTGAGGCAATTTGCTCGCACTTTCAACATACAACGGGTGCAATATAAAACACAGCATGAGCAAAGGCTACTCGTTCAGCGCTGTACGTTTTTCAATGTACTCAACCGGTGGTCGCTGGGCATGGTGGACGTCCACCAGCCTGCCATCTTGCCTTGTGACCTTCCATTCGATGGCCCAGTGTGAAGCGGTGCGAGACTGCTTTTTATCGGCCGAACTCGGCCCAGCCCAACCATGACCGCATGGACTAAGCTCCTGGTGTAACCACGTTTCGATCATCTGTTGGTCAAAACGAAAACTCATCGAGGCAACACTGGATCATATGTCTGGTTTGTTACACCTTGTGCAGTATACGATATCATAGCCGCACTATTTACAGAATGCCCTGACTCAGCAGACAAGTTTGCACCCCCAGCCATTAGTAGTGTAGGAACGCTATCATTGCTACCGATTCCAGGATCGCGAGGTGAATTTGCATCAAAGCGCCCCGTAGCTTTGGCACGTGATATCACTTCTTCTCAAGCAGTTCTTGCTCGTCCCCGACGTCCTAGCTCAACATCACCAAAGCTGCTGCCATTGCTATCCAGTTCATGAAAAATAATATTGTTGACATTAATATCCTCACGCGCCGGATCTCTGTAATCTCGCAGAGTTGGTGGGCCAAACACTACAGAACGGCAGGTACCGGCTCTGAGGTATCAATTCTCTAGACACCTAGACACATGTATGCGTACAACGCGCACTAATCGCAGTTGAGACAAAGGTGTCATAAAGTGCTGTCCCAGCGGAGGCATACCAGGACAAGGCAGTTGGGCAACGTGCGTCGCTTAAATGACATGAGGGCAAAATTCTGTTTTTCGCCGGCACGGGCACATTCACGAACGCCTGGTAGCAACAACTACCCACCCCTTCCCACATAATACTTCTGTAAAAAGAGGTACTCGTACGATCGTCTAGGATCGGAGAGAGTGTAAGGGGTAGACGGGGCAAACTTATCGTCAAATCCAGGATCAGCCACAGAGCTGGAATATTTCGGAGAAACATAAAAGAGTACCAAATTCTGCAGACGACGCCCCACAGCAGCGTCAATCTCCGACAGTTATTATATCGACTAAACGCTATATTCAATCGCTTCGAAACATTAGGCGCATTATTAAATGACTTTATGGACGACACGTATCCAATACGTGTCAAATCCAATCGAACGACCCCAATTCTGTAGGTGTGGCGCGATTGCTATCGTTTACATACTTGAGCGTGTAAGTGTACGTCTCGACCGGCCTGTTTGTAACGGCGTGTGATAGGCTTGCCAGCGCATAAAGCTTGGACCAAGAAGCCACATACCAATAGTGTGTATCTCTACATGCTTGACGCAAGGACACAAATCACCGTGAAAAGGGCGTCAACAAAATCTGGATGGGGCGCTAACAAAAAACACAAAGGTGCGTGAGAAAAACTGAGTAGCGCCAGGACGCAACGATTCAGCAGTACAGTAGATCATATATCCCTACACAAGGCAGCAATCGAGGT
>LGSN01001299.1:0-11714 GCA_001314375.1 Phytophthora podocarpi
TCGTCAAGGCCGAGTACGCCGTGCGTGGCGCGCTGGTGCTGCGCTCTAACGAGTACGAGGACCGTCTGGCCCGCGGCGACGTGTCGCTGCCCTTCGACAAGGTCATCCCGTGCAACATCGGCAACCCGCTGGTGCTCAAGCAGGAGCCCATCGAGTTCCACCGGCAGGTGCTGGCGCTCGTCAACGTGCCGGGCCTCGTGGATGAGCCGGAGGCGCAGAAACTCTTCCCACCGGACGCCATCGCTCGTGCCAAGTTCTACATCGACAACATTGTGGGCGGCACGGGTGCTTACGGCCACAGCAAGGGCTCGGCCGTCGTGCGCGAGGAAGTCGCGCGCTTCATGCAGCGCCGTGATGGCCACCCGGCCGACCCGGAGGACATCTACCTCACAGACGGCGCCAGTCCGGCCGTGCAGAACTCGCTGCTGGCTCTGATCCGCAACGAGAACGACGCCATCCTGGCCCCCATCCCGCAGTACCCGCTGTACTCGGCGGCCATTGCCATCAACGGCGGCTCTCTAGTGGGTTACTACCTGGACGAGGAGAATGCCTGGGGCCTTGGCGTGAAGGAGCTGAAACGTTCTGTGAAGGAAGCTCGTGACGCGGGCAAGACGGTGCGGGCGATGGCTGTGATCAACCCTGGCAACCCCACGGGCCAGTGCCTGTCAGTGGAGAACATTGAGGAGATCATCAAGTTCTGCAAGGAGGAGGACATCTTGATCCTGGCTGACGAGGTGTATCAGGAGAACGTGTACGCCGAGGGCAAGAAGTTCGTGTCGTTCAAGAAGGTGCTGCGTGACATGGACCACGCGTACGACGACGTGGAGCTCATTTCGTTTCACTCGACATCCAAGGGTTTCACGGGTGAGTGCGGTCGTCGTGGCGGCTACATGGAGCTGGTCAATATCGATGACGGCGCCAAGGACCAGATCTACAAGCTCATGTCGGTGAACTTGTGCTCGAACATTGAGGGCCAGCTGATGGTGGGAATGATGACCAACCCGCCGCAGCTTGGCGACGCGTCGTACGAGCGCTACATCGAGCAGCGTGACGGCACACTTGAGGCGCTCAAGCGCCGTGCGGTGAAGCTCGTGAAGGCCTTCAATGATCTCGAGGGAGTCACGTGCAACGAGACCGAGGGTGCGATGTACACGTTCCCGAACGTCACGCTTCCTACCAAGGCCGTTGAAGCCGCCAAGGATGCTGGTATGGCACCTGACGCATTCTACTGCACGCAGATGCTGGACGCTACGGGAATTGTGGTGGTGCCCGGCTCTGGTTTTGGCCAGAAGGAGGGCACGTGGCACTTCCGCTCTACGATTTTGCCGCCCGAGGAGGCCGTAGACGAGGTGATCCAGAAGACCGCCAAGTTCCACGCCAAGTTCATGGACAAGTACCGGGAAAACTGTGCGAGGACAGCTTAACGCGTTCTCCAAGGGCTCAAAACCATTCCTGTTAAATATTCTGTTGGGCAGACTAAGCTACTTCCTGTGTTAATTTGAAATAGTTGATTGAGACTCTCAATTGGAGAGACTCAGTGTGGGTCAGCGGTTAGATGGAGACTAGTAAGGTTACTTTTGTACTGCTAGCGTTTGGGGGTTCCTGGTGTACTAGCGGCCTTTTGTGCTTTGAGAGCACTCACACCACCGCTGTCTATTGTTCCTAACCTGCTCGATGGTCCCGGTGCTAGCGTCAGGGTCGCACTGTTGGGTTTCGTACTTCCCGACGGGCTCGCTTCACGCTTGGCTGGTGCGGACGGTCTAATAATGGGGATCTTGGTAAACGCTCCACTGTCTTTGGACAAGCCTGTCCCCAAGCGTGTGGGTCCGGAGGTGCTCTTACTCCCAGAGATTATTATTTTCCCCGTCGAATTCGCGACCTTGACCGTTTGTGGCATCTTCGCGTGTCCAGGTCGAGCAGTGGCGCAGTTCGGAAGTGTCGTTATTGGAGGTGCGGGTTTGCTGGACGTCTTGGTTGCTGCCGCTTTCATTTTGCTCGAGTCGGGTTTCGATCCAATGCTCATTGTCAGGGCCATCGAGTTACTTCCATTACCTATGCCCAAATTACCCCCCAAACCTCCGCTGACACTCATTGCATTTGTTCGTCCGGTGTCTTTCCCAGGCACCCTGGCGATTTTGTTGACCAAATCAAATGACTTGACTCGAGCCCGTCGAACCACTTGGCCGTCCTTCCCTACAACTAAAGTGTACTCCAGCATGCTGGACCACTTAGAGTCTGCTGCTGAATCCTCGTGATCTGTCATCAGCCCCAAATTCTCTTCCTCGCCCAACTTTCGCTTATCCTCAGCGTCGTCTTGTGGCCGACGCTGTTGCTCCACATTGTTCGCCTCAACAATTTGGCGAGTCTCATGAAGTGCAATCGCGACATCCCGGTCACTGTCAATGGTGGACTCGTCCAAAAACTGTCGGATCCGATCGAGAGACTTCTCGTCCGATAAATAAGAGAGCGCATTTTTCCACAGCGGCACGAGCGAGATCGCCTTCAGTCGGACATTGGGCACGGGGTCGTCAAGCAGATCAATTGCTGTCTCAAGAAAGTTTCGCTGGCAATATAGTCGACTATTCACTGTCAACGCGTTGACGCACGCGTCGAGGTAGAGAATTCGACGCCAGTAGCTTTTGGAGCGGCCATATTCAGTCCGAAGCCTGCTAAGCAAGGAATATCGATGGCTGGCGGTGTCATTATGCCGAATGCACTTGAGCACTACTTGCATAGCAAGTAACTGGACTGGACGTGCACCATCTTCTATGAAATCGAAAATGATCGGGATCACTATCTCGTACATTTGCGCGGACGAAATCCACGACGGAAAGCGCTGCAAAGTGTCAAGAAATACGAGCTGGTCTCGATTTCGGCTTGGTGGTAGAATCCCATGATACTCAACGACTGCCTTGATTACCGAGTCGAGGATCGCAGTCTACAGCAATAAGTAGCGCACCGAGTGGGTTAGAATCTATTAATTTAAAAAAAATCCTCAAATGCAGGCATATTCACATACCTTCTGATCCTCATCGCTTGGGTTGATCATGGCAGATAGTAGTTGTGGTGCTCGAGAAATTGCCATTCCCTGAACCACCGGCGATTCATCATTCATCAGGTTCAGTACTAATGTCTTGAGGTACCGCATCGCTCGTTGTTGTCCTAGCAGTGCGGCAACTTCATGAATCCCAGCAGCTATATGATGCCGAACCTGCGCACACCCATCAAATAAATATTTGAGCGAAGTTAGTCGTCGTATATCTTGGATTCAAAGAGCATGCGGTAAGAAATACCTCTTCATTCAGATCACTCGCCAACTTGGCGAGCAAGTCGTCCATCAACGTTGATGCATACGTAAACCCGAAGGCTTTTACGATGGCAGGAAAATTGTATGCACAGTACTGCCGAATTTCAAGCTCTTCATGAGAGCAAAGTTTCGCGTAGCTTTGAAGAAATACCTGGCCCGTATCGTTTCCAAGGTGGTTCAGAGTGGCTAGCTTTGTGACGAGGTGTCCGTACTGCTCGGCTAGAGAAGGCACCAGGTAGTCAGGAAGTGACTCGGTTAAACTGGTGAACTCGGGAATTATCTGCTTGACGCGATCCCGAGATGGAAAAAAGTCAATTAGAGACAGGAGTGTGAGGAACGCAGTTTGCTTGACCTACAAAATTGATGAGCAATGGATGTTAATCTCAAACACAAAAGTACAGCAAAAACTCGATATCAAACAGCCGCACCTGTTCCTCTTCGTCATTAAGCAGCTCCAAAAGCTCTGGAAGCAGCTCCTTGCAAGCGTGCTCCTCTCTGGACAATTAAGGACGATCAGCCATACGTAAGTGTGGTCTGAGCAAATTGCACCACATCACTAGGCCAGCAAAAACCTTTTAACGTACCCTACTGCCCGAGCCAGCCCATCCAGTTGAATGCACATGCATTTGCGAACTTCAGCATCTGTGTCTTGACACAGTGCCATCATCTATCAACAAATGTGGCGTTAGCCATGAGTCTAAGAAGATATAAATCAAGAGAATAACCACGAACTTTTCAACGCAAACGATAGTACCTTCTGGAAATATAGCCCTTCGATGTCTGGGGCAGACAAGAGATTCAAAGCGGTGATAGCACCAAGAACAAAGCAGCAAATAAGCCTTGAGCCGGGTGTTTGAGACACATCCCCCTTCTCGATGGCCACTCGAAGAATCTGCACCGAAAGGTAGCATTAGCTCAGCAAATACTTACATCACACTTTCAGTATTGTGTGTACCTGTGTCTTCTTCAGTGCTGTGCCAATGCGTGGAAGTAGTGCAACAACGGCTAAACTTGCTTCCTCAGCATAATCCTTTTGCTGAATCTCTGCGATAATATCGAGAGCAAAAGGAACCAACAACTTGGTGACCTGTTCGTCTGAAAGAAGAAACACTGCGTTCTTCTTTTCCGTTCGACAGGTCTCAAGCTGCTGCGCATACTCTTCATGGAATGTGACGGTCGGGTAACTCAACACTTTGCCGTCGACCGTGGCACATGCCAAGCTCGCAAGGCACTTGAATAACTCATGAAGAACCGCCGGGTCTGCATTCATCTCGGACTCGTACTTTTGCCACACTCCCTAAGCATGGGAAGTAAATGTACGAGTCAGTGGATAGCTCTGGAAGTCATTGCCCGATGCATTGTTTGCTTCACCTTCATACAATCCAGAATAATGCTGAGATTTGTCTTCGAGTTGTTGCTTGCGAGAATCTTCGGAAGTGAGTTCAAAATGCTAATCTTTTGCTTGTCCAACCCTGTCTTGAGAAGCTTCTCCGCTCGCTCCATCTCTGGCATATTCTCATCTACATTGAGCTTCTCAAGATCTGATTGAGACTATAGACACAGAGCATTCACGTGTCAGCTTCTACAACAAACACCTTTCCTTGCAGCACTTCAACTGTCTTGGGTTATACCAAAGTGTCTTCGCGCTCGAAACATTCCGCCTCACGTTCGTTAAAGAAACCTAGTTCTTCCATTCTGAAGGACGTCTTGTGAAGCGGTGGACTGAAACACACTAGGCGCTTCCCTCTTCATCCCCCGGTGCGCGAAAGCCTCACGCCAATTCGGCGAACCTCTTCCGCCGCGTCTTAATGCCACGACGGAGCGTTCACGCTCGCGCTCTCGTGTTTGGGCGCGTCTTCTCCCTAGATAGCACAGCTCCCTCACTAGCCATGGCATTTGGCTCTTGCTGCAGCTATTTTTGAGGCATTTCTCGAAACCACTCATGTGTTCGTCCGAACGTCATGAATTCTCTGACGGCAAAAACTGTCCTTATCTCAATCATGCCCTCATCGGTTTGAACGTACACATCTCCTACATTTCCTCTGCTAGAGGCATTACCTCGACGTATTTTTGCCAAATGAAGGCCACCTCCTTCTCCTTTCCCTCGACGAGCTGCTCTTGACGTCGGTGCTCAGTCTCCCGCTGGGCTTCACTCAGTAAAAGTTCTTCGCGTAAACGGATGATCTCCCGTCGGAAGAGCTGCTCTTTGACCTGCGCCTTCTCTACGGCTGTAGTCAACTTTCCTATCTTTTCTCGCAGTGTTACTAGGTGCTTCTGCTTGTCCAGGTGCTGCTCAGTGACGTCGTGTTTGTCCTGTTCGCGCTCTTCGTCTTCCTGAACTCGTTCACGCTCGATACGCTCCAGCTCTTCCTGACGATCTTGGCATTGTCTTCGAAGCGACTCGATCTTCAGCTCGCGCTTTGCTAACCGACCTTTCCACGACCGCTGGTTCGCCTCTGCGGCCTCCACTTGTTGACGCAGCGTCGCAACCAATTCGCGCTCCTTCTTGCGAAAGTTTGTGTTCTGCAGCTTCAGCTCGTCCACTGACATCATGACAGCTTGAAGCTTGGCCTTCCAGACACGCACGTCGTCAGCTTTCGTCTGAAGTTCCTGGTTGAGCTCCCGCTCCGCAGCCTTTTGCGCTGAAAGTTCACGTTCCACGCGTCGAAATTCGCTCTCCCAATGCTCACACTGCTTCTCCTTCCCTTGTAATGCGGCTTCGAGCGCTAGTTCACGCTGCTTGCCTTCGTGCAGCTGCATTTCGCGTGTCAAGATGCTGCGTTTGGCTACTACCACCTGTACCTCCAGGCTCTCGATCTGCGTCATGGCGTCTGCCACGAAGGCCATGCGGCACTCGAGCTCGTCCGACGTCTCGTGGAGCTGCGTCGTCACAGCCGCCACCTGGTCCTGCAATGCAGCGACCTCCTCATCCCGAGCGCGTAGTTTCCCACGCAGAGCTCGCACCTCGGCCGCCAGCTTCAGCTCCACGCGCCTTTCGTCGTCGCTATCCATTGGCAGCGTCTCTTCGCGCACAACCAACTCGCTTCACGTTGGACTACAGTAGCAATCGGTTTGCAAACGTCACTTGCAAACCGAGTGATTAGATTCGCCGTGGCAACGCGAACGAAATCGACAAGAAATCAAACACATTCTTGCCAGCAACGCTAGACTTCATCGACCACACCGCGCACTATCCCAGCTGAAATTGCAGCCTGCCATCAATCGCTAGCTCGATGTTGAAGCCACTTGGTCTAAGAATATTATCTATTTATAGACGCCGCGTCTTCTTTTCATTGGATCAAATCCCATGTGGTGGATTGCGACAAGAACTCGTCCACGAGGTTTCAGGCAACACTTCGCCTTTTGACCCACAAGCGCCTTACCGCCACTTGATGGTAACGACGTCCACATAGTAAAGGAAGGCCCCACTTCAGATTGGGAGACCATCACTCTGACTTTTCGCACTAATGGAGCGCACGCAGTCGCTCCCAGTCACGCCGCCGTCCGTGCTGGCCTCCACGTCGCCTCCATGCTCGCCGCCGCCGATCGTGTCCAAGTACGTGGTGGGCGTGTGCGCCATGGAGAAGAAGACGCGCTCCAAGCCCATGCGCGAGATCTTGCGCCGCCTCGAGAAGAAGCGGCAGTTCGATGTGCTCGTGTTCGACGACGACACGATCCTCAACCGCCCGGTGGAGATGTGGCCGGCCTGTGACGCACTCATCTCCTTCTACTCGACAGGCTTCCCGCTCCAGAAGACCGAGGAGTATGTGCGTCGAGTGCGGCCCGTGCTGGTCAACGAGCTGGGCATGCAGCACGTGCTCTTCGACCGCCGCAAAGTGTACGCGCTGCTCACGCGACACGGCATCCAGGTGCCTCGCCACATCATTGTGAACCGAGACTTGCCTGGCGGCAAGCAGGACGAACTCATTGAGCACGACAACTACGTCGAGATCAATGACGTGCGCATCAACAAGCCATTTGTCGAGAAACCCGCAGATGCAGAGGACCACAACGTCTACATTTACTACCCGACGAGTGCAGGCGGAGGCAGTAAACGTCTGTTTCGGAAGATAGGAGACCGCTCGAGTGAGTTCTATCCGGACGTCAACCACGTACGAAGGGATGGCTCGTATATCTATGAGGAGTTCCTTAATACTCAAGGAACGGACGTCAAGGTGTATACGGTTGGCTCGAGCTACGGCCACGCGGAAGCCCGCAAGTCGCCGGTACTTGATGGCCGCGTGGTGCGCGACTCAGCCGGGAAGGAAGTGCGCTATCCTGTCATCTTGAACTCTACGGAGAAGGAGATGGCAAGGAAAGTGTGCCTGGCGTTCCATCAGACGGTGTGCGGATTTGATCTTCTGCGTGTACGTGGCAACTCGTATGTGTGCGACGTGAACGGTTGGAGTTTCGTGAAGAACTCGAAGAAATATTACGATGATTGCGGGCTGATATTGCACAATTATTTGGTATCGGCACTGCGTTCGAGGTACTTTCGCCAACGCCGTGCCAACTCACTAACCTCTATGGGTACGCAGATGTGTCCGCAGTACGCTACGGAGCCCAGCGTCATGAGCAACGGGGGTCAGGATTGGCGAGATCATACACGTCCGAGCTCGGGTTCTGATGTGTCGGAATCGAGCGTGGCAAGCGCCAGCAGCGCAGGCTTGCCGCTGGACGACGAGAACCGCGAGGAGCTACGTTGCGTTATTGCCGTGGTACGTCATGGTGATCGCACGCCTAAACAGAAACTGAAAACTCTTATATGGGAGAGAGACCTCGTAGATTTCTACGAAAAGCGGCGCAGTGAAGGCAAGTATGATGAGGTGAAGGTAAAGTCAGTCGCGGATCTTCAGGAGCTGCTAGACCTGGTGCGTAGCCTGATTAAGGCATACGCCCCCGGTGTCGGCTCGAAGGAAGCCGTGTGGGAAGTTGAGGGTGGAGACAGTTTTGAGAAGTTGTTGCAAATGAAGCGCGTGCTGGAGCGGTGGAAATTTGCGGGTATTAACCGTAAGGTACAGTTCAAGCCACATAAGAGTTTCGCGGCTGTTGCTGCTGCATACGCAGGTGCCCCAGAAGGAGCCGAAAAACCTAAGGTACTCATGATTTTAAAGTGGGGAGGTGACCTTACGGAACGAGGCAAGCAGCAGGGAGAAGCGTTGGGACAGTCGTTCAGAAACAGTTTGTACCCTGTTGAAGTGGAAGAAGGAGGTTTGTTGCGCTTGCACTCAACGTTCCGCCACGACCTGAAAATCTTCACGTCGGACGAAGGACGCGTGCAAATGACTGCAGCTGCATTCGCTAAAGGTTTTCTGGAGTTGGAAGGAGATCTTACGCCGATCCTAGTGAGTCTCGTCACAACGCTAGGAAGAGGTAAGGTCGTTCTGTTTCACGTGTGGTGTCGGCGTTATTTGTGGGTTTGCTAACTTGTTCAAACTCGCTGTATATGCATCTAGATGCCAACAAGATGCTGGATCACTCTGGTCAAGCTGATGCTACGGAAGAGATGCAGATTATAAAGACAAAGCTGAGGACGTTGTTGCAGCGTGACTACTCTTCCATTGAAGAGATGAAGACTGCGATCGCACCGTTGAAGACTCAGTCCATCATCCAAGCACTCGAAATCATAAAGAACCCGAAAGAGGCATTAGTTCGCCTCCTGGAACTCGTTCGTAAACTCCGAGGCGAAATTGCTGAGCGTGTGCAAGATAAACGTGAGCTGGTAGCGCATATGCTTGGAACTGATAGGAATTTGCATGGTATTCTAATATTTCTCGTTTACGCTGTATTTTCCCTGTTGCACGCAGAGGCCGATGAGGCAACTCCGTTATACATGGGCGAAACGTTCTCGCTCATGTTTGAGCGCTGGGATAAGATTTTTCGTGACTTCTACTCTACCAAGACAGATACGTTCAACCTGAGCAAAATCCCCGACGTGCACGACTGCATCAAGTATGACCTACTCCACAACTCGAGCGTCGGCTGGAAGTGTGGTCTCGATCTCTTCAAGCTTGCTGAAGCTCTCGCGCGGTGCTACGTTTCCCAGGAATATGGCATGGACATTGCGGAAAAGCAGTCCATTGGCAACCGCGTTTCGCAGGCGCTCTGTGCGAAGATTCGAGCCGACATTGTGACTGTCATGTCGGCTTCCGTTAACGAACAGCCGTCGTCATCATCATCATCATCAAAGAGTCTGTATGGAAATGGCGACGCTGCTGAAGACGGAGCTGTTGATATTGCAGACCAGGATATCGAGCACCACGGCTACCGCTTGGATCCATCCTACGCAAAGGAGCTGCGTATTAAGAGCCCGGGAACGCAGGTTCGCACGCGTCTTTACTTCACGAGTGAGAGCCATCTGCACACGCTTCTGAACGTGCTGCGTTTCCAGTGCCCATCTTGGCGCGCGCGGCTTCAAGATGGCGGGGAGGATGACGAGTACGATATTTCTCTCGAGCAGGAGAAGTTCAGCAACGAAATCTTGAAACGTATGGGCATTAGCGTCAATGACCATATGACACAGCGCAAGTACGTCTTCCGCGAGTCCAAGCTAATCTCCGACAGCAGTCGGCGTGCATTGGACCGTGTCGCGGAGATCAACTACCTCGCGCACATTGTTATTCGTGTCTTCGAGACCCCGTCACTACCGGAAGACAGCGAAGACCGCTTCCGCGTAGAAATCTCCTTCTCTCCGGGTGTAAAGGACGGCCTTGCGGATTCCCCTGACGGCGCGGAAGGAGTGCTAGACACGATCTACCTCACGAAGAACATGACCGGCGTCATGTTCGAAGACATGCTGGCGGCCTGCGTCTCGTCCGTGCAAAGCACCTCTGTCTAACGGGACATCACCACAATTCACATCAATCCATGGCAATAGAGTACTTGGATCTTAAAGCAACACCAAGAGAGCAATAAAGCATTGACAACTTCATTTCAGTCAAAAGTCTCTACCCCAGATAGATCGCGCTTCTTGAGAGCTTGCTCTACTCCTGGCCAACCCACTCGGTGAAGCGCTGTGCGTGATACGCAGCCGACAGCGCTCCGAGCGACGCGACTGTCACCGGCAGAGGCTTCTTGGTGCGCACAGCACGAACACCCATGGCGCTCATAGTGATCGTCGACATGAGTAGCGCCACGCCGTGGCCGTTGGTCATCTCGCCCTTCTGCAGCAGAAAACCCGCCACGCCGAAGCCCGCACCCAGCGTCACGCCCGCCACCAGCGATGGAACACTCTTGGTCTTGAGGTAGCCGAACACGCCGCCGCTCGCCAGCAAGCCGGCCATCGTGTACGTAGGGTGATGCGCCATATTGTCCTCAGATTCCGAATCGAAAAGTGAGGCTTCAATTGGTCTCAGAATTATCGAGCCAAAATAATTGATCACACCAAAATATTTGGGTCGACCAAATAGTTCATTAGATCAAACCAAGTGATCAAACCAAATTAATTGGGGTTCGCTTTAACAGGTGTCTGGAAGAACTGGGCAGAAAGAGCCAAATTTGTTTAGTGGAAAACCCAATTCTTATCAATTCCGGAAAAACCAATGCATTCCTGAGATTAACCCTTGGGTGAAGCCACTTCACGTGATGCTTCAGGGGCGATCGCCTAAAACTATGTAACCACACAGTTTTGGGCGTGCGCCCCTCATCGTGACCCTCCACGCGTACCTCGAACGTGACACCATGGCCAAGATGAAGAGAACCACAGCCATGGGGAGCAAGCGGCGGACGACCAAAGGTATTCCGAAAACCCGTGTTATCTTGAGATTTAGCATTACCTCGCTGATAAGGACGGCTTCTCGTTTGGTTGCTGTCCGTGTAGCACGTGCCGCATCGCCCAACCGACAAGACCTTTTCACTGCGAACATGAAAGGTAGGCATAGTAGCGGCTTTGATAGATTTCTTATCGGATCATTAACGTGGATCATGGTGTCTTCGCTATGAATATAAGATGTCAACACCGGCGTTGACATTAAACTGAAGAGCTTCGATGCTGGAAAAGAAGCACCGCCACACTGTGAGAGTGTGGAGCCTACGAATAAATTCAATGAATCCACGTTACCACCGGCAGGCGCAGAACAAGGAAGCAAGGTGGACACACGTACGATGCAGGACCGAGCTTTCCGTGCCCGAGCAGTCTAGGTAGCGAAGTACCATCGCCGTAAACATTTTGACTGGAACTATGACGTACATTCTGTAGCGAAAAGCTAATCAGTGATTTTATGTGCCGATAGGTAAATAAGTTCACGCGTTACGTGTGCACCAAGCTGCACATGCGCGCAGCTTCAAGCAGAACAAGCCTCTAAGGGCCAAAGAAGTCTAGTATGTACGAGGACTAGGAGGACCTTAACCCACCGGCGACCGCGCTTATCCCTATTTTAGAGGGATAAAATTAATATTGGCTTTTGTA
>LGSN01001300.1:0-10346 GCA_001314375.1 Phytophthora podocarpi
AGCCACCGGTCTGGGTGCTGCACGCTAACTGGTCAAATACCTAACCTAAATTGACTTTCTGTCCAATCACAAAATGACACGTCACATCCCTCTTCAAGGAGATGTGACTCTACCTACTTTTGTAACGGGGAACGCCCCGTTACAGCGAGACAATACTACCATGCGCGCAAGAGGCTCCGCGAGAGTACCTCTACTGACTTAACGTAGCTGGTCTGCGAGCACGGTTGAAGGTCAAAGCTGGTGGGGCGAAGGAACGCCGAGAACATGTCGGCCATTTCATCGAGACACTCGGAGATCAAGATCTGGCCGATCAATTGACGTTGCTGCGACTGACAGATGCCGACGAGCTAGAGGATGTCCTACGCGCCCGTGAAAGGGCCAAGAGTCAACTGAAGAAATCAGCCTTTGGATCTAACAAATACCGACAGAAGTCAGCTGCGCCAGCTCCGGCCGCACCAACAAAGCAGGCGGTCCAAGTGATCCAAACCCAAGACTCCGATTCAGGATCTGACTCTGGATTTGAGAGATCCGAGTCTGAGGGAGACTTGCGACGGATCTTCTTGGCGTCAGGAGATAACCCGCCGCCAGAGTCGACGGATCCAACACGAAGTGGCACAGACCAAGCTCCACAAGACCAAAGATCGTCAGACCTATCGCCGCGAGAACCCAGATCGCAAATCTAGCAGGACGGGCCAAATCGCAACCGTTGTTCGCATTGTGGACCTCGTAAGCATACAGATCTCGGCTACTGGAGACGTTTGATCTGCCAGAAATGTGGCAAGAAGGGTCACACGTCAGATCACTGCCTCTTTGTGTGTCGCGGATGTGGAGAACTGCACGATATGGGGAAATTCCCGGTGGAGGAGTTCTACAACCAACTGCGTCAGTGGTACGATCCGGCCAAACATGCTGGCATGCTTCCTGCCATGCCCGAGCAAATTTTAAACTAGGACGCTCGTCAGGTTGGAATCTGGTACGAGCCGAGCGTTCTAGTGTTTGCATTTATGCATTTGGGGAAAGGAAGTCGGTAGATTAAGGCAGCGCACAGCAGCTAGATCTACACGATAATACATGTGATCTGCATGAGAATAGTACTGCTGTGGTCGCAAGTTTGCGTCATGTGGATGGATACGGTAGATCCGACGTGGTGATGTCTCTGGATCTCCTGGTAGGAGAGTCGCGAGGCTAAAAACATCACGCGCCCGGTAAATGGTTCAGACAAGCGAAAGTGACGGGGAAGATCAACAATGAAAAGGCGATCTTACTCTTAGATACCGGTGCCGAGGTGTCCATATTGGACACCGCCTTTGCTCGTAAGGTTGGGTGCTATATCGATACAAGTCAGAGTCAAGATTGTGTGTGAATTGGCGAGGACGTCTACACAACGAATGGCAGAACCCGGATCAAGATCATCTTGGCAGTCTTCCTGGGTTTATTTCTTTGATATCTGGGTAGGCGATCTGGTTGGCCAGGATGCTATCCTAGGCATGGAATTCGTGGTACCTTCCGGGACCAGACTAGATCTATCGGATGGGTTCATTTGTCTGCCAGATGAAGTGAAGTTCCAACTCAGCGGAAGGAGGCAGCTTCACAAACATAAAGTGAGGTTCCTGAGGCTAGATCATCATACACATGTGGGAGTCGGGGAATCGGTAGAACTACCGAGAAGCCTCAGATCAAGAAAAACTGTGGGTCGCTAGGGGAGACCGATGTGTGCTCACAGTGACCAGCGGCCCTGGGAAATCAAGGTACCTGCAGATCACTGACATCAGCGGAAGCAACTTAATCTTACAAGGTGATGAGCAGATCGGAATGTAACTAACAGGGGATCGTGTACCCCGATTTCCAGATTTCGTCTCGGTCGGATCTCGGCGTTGCAGGGAGTGGAAACATCTGGTCTTAGAAGCTACCGTGGAAGCGAGATCGGAGCATGACTCGATGGCCGAGATCTCCGGCGGCCCAAGTGTAGATCGCCCAGATTACCCAACACCACGAGCGATACTACGAAGACGAGAAATGGGGCGGACGCAATGCATACCTATCAGGTCATTGAGTGCAGACACCGGATCGGACACGTTGTCACTCGACCGACAACTCGACCGAGCGATGAAGCAAAGGTCAGAACTGGAGTACGATGCGAGGGACCAGACGGCCTACGCCGTCAACCCCGATCCAGCTCCCGGAAGTATAACCACGCCAAAGTTGGTGACCCAGGAAACCTTGGTCGCAGTAATCGCAGACGTACCGTCGGTGGGTAGGCCTGGCACAGTTGGCGAAGAAACCGGAGGTGGATCTGCAAGATGTATGAGTTCGGCCTCACCCGGGCAGAACCAGGACCCAAGTCCCATGGCGGAGCGAGTAGAACACGGGGATCAGACTGGCCTAGACCGCGAAGAGAGGACGAATTTAGTTGGAGACGGACCGATCTGCTACCATGAAGGCGGATATCTACATGCGGAACAAGTCCAAGGAGGGATGGCGGTGCTGCCTGAAGTCACCATGATGACGGATGAGGTTACGATCGCCGACGTCCAGGTGGGAGATCCAGGGTTCAATTCGCCGGAGGAAATCGGCTGTCTACGTCGGAAAATCTGGATATACCGTCCTCTGCTTATTGGCAAAGGAAATGCGCTGCCGCCCGCAGCCAGAGGGGTTGTATGTGACATCGATGTGGGAAACACTAGGCCGATCGCACAACGTGTTCGGAAGGTAGCCCCACAGCTCCGAGAAAAGTTGTCAAGTCTGATCAAGGGGCTGCTAGAGGCACACATCATCCAACATTCAAGCTCCCATTGGGCGTCGCCCATAGTGGTGATAATCAAGAAGAATGGGGTGGACATACGGCTTTGCATAGACTATAGGATGGTGAACAGCCTCACCAGGCTTATGATGTACCCGATGCCTCTGATCAACGATCTACTGGAGGATCTGGACAATATCTTGTGGTATTGTTCACTAGATATGACGAGCGGTTTCTGGGTGGTAACGATGACGGATCGAGCTAGGGCGATCTCGGCATTTATCACGCCATTCGGTTTGTTCGAGTGGAACCGGATGCCCTTCGGCCTCAAGAACGCCCCGCAGATCTACCAACGATTGTTGGATAACGCCTTATACGGATTTACTAGGATATCGCGATCTAATAACAGTCGAGAGGTCGTGGATCTGTTTGAGGGCGGGGAGCCGGAAGATCCCAGCTGACCATCTGTGTTGGGGCGTAGATCCTACATCGATGACATCCTGGTGACGGCCAGATCCTGGGATCAGATGTGCGACCGAGTGGACGCTCTGTTGGAAACGTGCGATAAATGTAGATCAGCGTGGCGAAGTGCTCCTGGGGAAAGCACAAAGAGGTATACCTAGGGCATCGAGTATCGAGTGAAGGCTCGAAGCTGACCCCAATGATCTGACAGCGTTAACTGGTCTACCATTCCCAGTAACGTTGCGAGCTATGCAATCGTTCTTAGGCAGTCTGAATTATTATAGTCGTTTCATCGAAGACTATGAAGTCTACGCGGTAGTACTATACGAGCTACGGGAGGTTGATTTCGCGGCGATGGCGAAGGATAGTAACCGCGAGCAGATTGAGAGGTCATTCCGAAGATCCGATCTAGACCAAGATCTGGGGGCGCAAAACCTGGAACCTCAGGACGCGGGAGCATCGGACATGTACGAGATCGACCAGCGATGAATACAAGGCTTTCGCTGCCCTCAAAAGGAAAATCGCGGAGACTCCGATCTTACGTCATTTTGACCCAGATCACCAACCAGTGGTGGTGGTAGTGTACGCCAGTGACTGGGCGATCTCAGCCGCTCTGATGCAAGATTACGACGGAGTTTGTCACCCTGTGACTTTAGATCTGAACGACAACGTGCTGGTAGGAAAACCTATCCGGATCCTGACCCGCCACTCGACGCTGGCATGGCTGTTCCAGTCCCCAGGTCTCCAAGGACGGCTAGGACAGTGAGAGGCATTGTTGTCCCCATGGACATTGGAGATCGTGAAATGTACCAAGGGTGAAGACGAGATCCGGGGAACACTGGCCGCTAGCATAGCTCTGAGGTCCGAGGTGGACAGAGCTCTGGTCGCAATTGCTCCGAAAAAGGAACCTCGCCGCTAGATTCAAGCGCCGATCCCGACAGTGCAGGTAAATGAGTCCCTCTTCGTGGTTAGTTTCGACGGATCAGCCCGGGCCAAAAGAGTGGGGGCGCGTTCGGCGCGATTCTATGGAAACTACCAGAATGGACAGTGATCAGGGCCAGATCCGGCTATGCCGAGGGTCTGACCGTGAATGAGGCGGAGTACAACGGGCTTCTTCTATGTTGCGATCTACTGAAGGGGATGGAGCGTCGGCGGCTTATGGTTTGTGGAGACTCTAACTTGATGATCCGACAGGTGAGAGGGGAGATCGATTGTAAAGTGCCCGGACTCATGCTATTAAAACAGAAGGCGCTATACCGACTACGGGATCTGGCCAGATCACGAACTAGTACACGTGAAACGCGATTGGAATGAAAATGCAGACAGTCTAGCTAGTGCAGCCCTCCAACGGGGAAGAGGTATCGAAGTGGAGGAGGAATCAGACCTGCAAGATCTCATCACGCTGAACCGGTTAAGTGATTTCCTGGCGGTTCGATCGGAGGCGCTGATAGCGCAGATCTCACCCGTTACAACCAGATCTAGAGTCCGAACCCACTTCCGTCCTAAGGTCCTGCAAGAGGAGTTAGTGCGAGATCTCAGGATCGACAGTATCCGTGAGGCGCAGGACGAAGAGGCGTGGATCTCAGGGCTGAAGAAATATCTGTCTGGAGCCGTGAAAGATCTAGGACAAGCCGAAGCCAGATCTTGTAGTGGTATTGCGAACGACTACTAGGTGGACGACCATGATCTACATTTTTACTGCCCACTTTCAAAGAGGTCGGACGAGGATCAGGATGGCTTGATGAGACTGGTGGTCCCAGAGATACTCCACCGGGATATTCTACATCGTTACCACGTAAGCTTGGATAGTGGCCATCAGGAGATCGGATGTACATATCTGCGCGTCCGGGACCGTTTTCACTGGAGTGGCCTCTATCGGAGTGTAGAGCAATATGTAGGGGAATGCGTCGATTGCGAGACCGGGAAAGGGAAGCCAACGATCTGGGGTGAATCGCCCGGGAATATACAAGCGATCTACCCATTCCAGATCGTAGCCATGGATCATATTCTCTCATTGCCTAAATCGTACAAGGGCAATACAGAACTGCTGATCTGCGTGGATCTGTTCACCAGATACGTGATCGCGAAAGCTAGCACGTCCCGGACGGCCCAAACTATAGACGAGTTTCTACGACGAATGCATATTTCGAAGATTTGGGGCTAGTGAGGCGATCCGACACAACCGGGAACCAGATTTCATGTCAGATTTCTTCCGGGCGTTCAATAAGATCTTGGGACAAAGGCAGCGCGCTACGATGGCCTACCGGCCCCAAGCCAACGGAACAGCGGAACGCATGGTGCAAACTCTGACGCGCGCTATGTGCAAGATCGGGATCAACGAGATTGGAATGAGTATGCCGAACGATTAACGTTCGCGATCAACACAGCCCAGGATCGGATCAGAGGAGACACTCCGTTCTACCTGGTGCATGGATAGGATCCGAGGACTACGTTGGAAGCCACAATCCCGGTGGGTAGTACCCGACGTCGAAACCGAGATCCACGGAGACAGCGGTACCAGGTCCACAAGAATTACCAGCAGGCGCGAGAACAAACTAATGAAAAATTGCGTGAGGCCATCTCAGATTGGGCGGATCAACACAACGAGGGAGTCCAACCCCACCCGATCGAGGCTGGATCCCAAGTCTGGAGCGGGTCAAGGAAGGTTACGCCCGCAAGCTGGCGCATTTGTGGCGTGGTCCGTTCCGAGTGGTCGAGCAGATCAATGACTTCACCATAAAGTTGGAGATCACAGGTTCCGGATATCATCTATTTCCTATAGTACACGTTTCCAACCTCAAGTTGGTCAAAGCGTTCCCCGATCGGCCGAAGATCATGCTCAACGTCGAAGGTGGAGACCGCTTAGATCTCGATGAAGCACTGCTGCCAGAAAATAGCTGGATCCGAGATCTGGTGCTGATGAATACGAAGTGGAGGAAATCACCGATATGAGGACCAGTCGAAGGACTAGATATGGCCGGATCCTCCGAGAATTCTTGGTGAAATGGCGGGGATATGAAGATCAGAGCTGGGTGGATGAAGCAGATCTTAATTGTGGTGCCCTACTACATGAGGTTTTACGAGATCGCATCAGCCATCACAGGTTCGGTGTGATGCAGTCTCACGAGGAGTAGCGGGGCCGTGACCGATCAGGATGAGTTGGTCGTTCTAGAAGAAGGATCTGCGAGGAGGTCGCAGATCGGAGGAAAGAGGTTATACATATGTACATGTAAGACTCAACATGGGAGACCAGATCTCCAAAACCGGATCCGGAGATATAAGAGAAGATGGCAAGAAGAGGAAAATCGAGATATTAAGAGGAGTCATCGAGTTACGCTACGGTCATATTACTAGAGTCGGGATCAGGAGGCGGGCGAAACCTAGCGACGGATCCAGACCGAAGAAGATGAAGTTCCTCACAGCTTCGCCTCCCCAGAGCTCTGAGATACGTTGAAGAACTTACCTGCCAAGCGTAGTCCGGTGAGAAGGGTGAGTGTCACGGAAGTGGTTGCGCCACAGGTCTGCATTACTGCATTCATCCAGAGCCTCCAAGAGATCCGCGGGTTCGACACGGTTCAGAGTCGGATCCGCCAAGTTGGCCGACCGCGACACAATACCCAGGTACCACTTCACCGACTCTGTCCGACAGGGGAGTGGAGGATGAATAGATCCAGCAACACACCCAGATCACACCAGCTTCCCGCATGACAGTGATCAGAACCCAGACCAAGCGTTTCCACGCACTCCCCGCGTGGAAGCGACGGTTCGTACGTTCCTCCCGGAACTGAAGATGCCACGGATCCGAATCTCGTAACGCAGTGGGGATGGGGAAGGAGTGGGTGGACTCCCAAAAGGCTTGTAGGAGATCCGCCTCCAACGTCTGGTACTCTTCCACGAAGAGACCAAAACTCCCTCCCACATCGCGGCGGAATGAGATCAGATCCCGAGAGTTCTAAAACAAAACCCAGGGTTTGGAGTCATATAAAGCCTCCACATGAGCCCGGGTGACCAGATCAGGGCGATAGTGGGTCCCAGGTGGAGTTGGCTCGTGTGGGCGGCGGGCAGGATACAACCATCCTGCCTCCACATGATGCGCTGGGAAGATGGCAGCGGTCGTCAGGGTGCAGATCGCCAGCCGGTTGACCAAAGCCGGGACCCACGGAGCCACTTGAGCAGCAGTCAGGACGTGGGACCGAGCATAACCCGGTATACAGGTGTTGCTGGGACCAAACGGAGCCGCCGGAGGATTCAGGTTGCTCGCCCCACCGTGGTAGGTGTAGCCGCCCGACTGGCAGTCCGGGCGAGTGTACGGCGAGGCGCAGGTTTAGCAGAAGCGGGATCAGATCCAGACGGTAAGGGCACTGAGGGGCCCTGCCCCGATCCGCCGCTAGATCCATTCACATCCAGCGGGGCCTCGGCACTAACCCTGGTGGCGGACTGGTGATCCCGACGAGCCTGTGAACGTGACTGCGACAGAGCCATCAGCGTCTGTTCCTCCAGCTCCTCTTCTTTGTCAGAGGACAGCAGAACAGAGCTGGGTCCATGGGCACTAGGATCTGGGGTAGATCCACCACCAGATTAACTGTCGTCATCGCTTGGATCTGAGCGATGGTGAGATCCGTCAGACTCAGGATCGTTGGAGTAAGAGTCAGATCCGGAGTTGTCGGGATCTCCACCTCCGCCCGTCGGGGGTTGAGTGCGAGAACCAGCCCAACCCGACGCCGTATACCCCCCCCCCCCCCAACGCGATCAAGATCGGCGGGAAGATCTGACCCGTGAGCTGGATCGGGAGAACCACAGCCGTCGTCGTCGATCTCCGGCTGATCCGTGTCAGCCTCGGCCCGGTCCAACGGCACTGACGACTGTTCGGGAGAAGAGGCGGGACCGAGACGGCGGAGATTGCGATGAGACATAGTAGTGGGGGCCGGAGAGGAAGAGCGGCTGCGAGGATGCTTAGATGTCTTGGAATCCGAAGACCCACTCGCACGCGGATCCGAAGGCCCCATCACACGCTGATCTGGAGGCAGACCTGGCTGAGATCTAGGGGTGTCCTGAACCGGCGGACGTACACTCGTAGCACTCCCAGAAGCTCCCGGCGGGGGAATTGCCCGCTTATCACCGAAGCCACAGCAGGCATCCGCTGCAAGGCAGCCGAATGGTCGGCAGTCGCAGCCTGTAACTTCTGTTGAAGGACCTCTCGCTCCCTCACCATCTGACACGATGGCGCTCAGCAGAAGACGGGTCTTCTCGTAACCCAGTGGAAATTTGCCGGGCGTCCGTCAGTTTAGTTCCTGTATGCAAGTCGTGGGTTAGCTCCAGATCAACGAGAAATCCATGATAAGAAACTCCAGATCAAGTAACTTACGAAGCTCGGAGACCTCCTGGGCTTCGGATCGGGCGGCATCGCTGTTTGATCCCCTCCGCGAGAGTCTCTAGCGCCTGGCCAAGATCCCGGTCCAGATCCACGGCTCTAGCCGATTGTAGAGCACGGTCCTTGGTGGCTTGAGCGAGAAGCCTCTGGGCCACATCCCGTTCCTGACAGACCTTTACCATGTGCTTGGTCAGAGCCTGGATCTCTTCATGCGCCCGATCTCGCTCCTTCGTCACTGCCGCCAAGTTGGACGTGGACGGCAAAGGAACAACATCAGACGCCGAGTGGTCAGATTGGGGAGGTCCAGCGGGGGTCACGGAGTGGGTCGGAAGAGCCACCGCCGGAGGGACGGCCAAAGCCGAAGATCCAGACTGGAGATCCGAGACCTCAGCCTCTGTCCGTTGGAGATCGACCCGCGTCCGATCCAAACTGCCCTCCGACGCCTGAAGCAGGGCTTGCGCGTCGTCTCGGGCCTGCTCTGCCGCGTAAAGTTGGTCTTGGAGCTGGAAGTAGTCTTGGAGCTGGAAGTAGTCTTGGTTAGAGATCCGCAGCATGTCAGACAGATACTCGTGATCTGAGGCCAGCTCAGATCGGCGTCGCTCCGAGTCCCGGAGTTGCTGCGTAAGACCGTCGATCTCGGCATCCTGACGATGGACTCGGTCTTGCCATTCCTGTACCGTCGAATGGGTGTCATGTGCGTCCCGGAGCGCATCGACATGACCTCGAAGATCCTGGCTTTCCCCCAGCTGCTCATCATGAGTCCGGGTTAGATCCCTGTGATCTTGGGTGAGGCGGAGTAGAACGTGGTTATCCTGCTCACGGGCGCTGATGGCATCATCGCGAGCTACGCGTATGGTTAACACGGTATGCTCCAGCTGAGTGATGCGCGACACCAAACGGTTGATGTGCCACATCAACTTCTGCCTAGAAGAGCCGGCAAGCTTGCCCGACGACATCACGGGAGGCTGCGGAGCCTTGGGCGGCTGATTGGGGGACGATCCGCCGCCGGCAGACGAAGCGGGGCCAGTTTGGGACAACTGGAAAGTAAGGAGGTTGCGGAAATGTTGAAGTGTGCGCGCAGCGATACCGTTGGGTGACAACAGCTGCACGCTGGAGGCGGTTGTGGTGAAGCACTTTTCGAAGTGACACGCAAAAGATGGATGGGAAACGAAGTAAATCACTAACCCGGATTAGTGACATCCCGGATAAGGAGTCGTGGGCATGACCAGCAACTTTGTCCAAAGTCACTTCCGGAACAAGGACTTAGCTCTAGAGGGGAAGTTTACGTAGTTCAAGCGAGGAGGATCTGATCTACATCGGAGATATAGATCCGAGATCCGGGATCGAGGTGGATCTGATCTACACCGCAGATCTAGATCCGAGATCTAAGATCAGGACATATCTCAGAGATGGGAAGAAGGTAGCGACTTAGTGTAGAGGTTGTGAGGATATGAGTTTGGGATGGGATAGGCTTAACCGTGAATTAGAGTTGAGTTTGCATTGGAACACACAAGTGCCTTGCTACGCCAGGAACAGGGAACATATATTGGCCTTAGAAGGTGTTGGCAGAAAAGGAGTGAGAGAACTAGTGGAGTGTAAGATCTAGATAATATATTGGCCAGCTCTTCCTACTCTAGTGATCTACCCCTCAAGTGCAGATCCCAGATCGACCGGAGTTATTACTTGGCCGGAGATCTCTCAACCCTCAACTATCGAGTTCCCGCTATCGGAAGCGGCAAGTACCAGGAAAGGAAAGGTAGCCACTCCCAAGGC
>LGSN01001301.1:0-10336 GCA_001314375.1 Phytophthora podocarpi
GCTGCCAAGAACATCTTTCACAAGAACATGTGGTTGTTGGGTTAGCCAGCGCCGCACGAAATCGGCGTACCCTTCGTCGAGGAGACCTGTCAGATTACTGATGTTATAGGCCTACGAGTAGACGAGTTTGGCGTAGTTTGCCATCTCTAGGGAACTCCCAAGGGGACGCTTGCTTATATTCCAGTCCAAAAATATAGAAAAAAAGGAAGGCAACGTGGATCTAAAGCCCTTAGACACACAAGCGAAAAGGAAGCGTGAAGCACAGGATCATCCGTGAAGACCCAGCTAAGCTTAGCCGATACGAGACAGTCGGGACCATGGGCTGCTGCTTGTCCAGAGAGGACGACCACTTCGACAGCGGCAGCGAAGCGCTGCTGCCCAAGGGCAGGAACGGCAACAAGCGAGTGTGCGTGTGGTAGATTAGACAGACAAACAGACAGACAGACAGCCAGACAGCAGCTTAAGATCCCGTCATCATATTGTCGACTTGGTTCATTGACGGGTGCGTTGTCTTGTTGCCTGCTGCAGAGAGAAGTCGATCGACGTGGACATCGCCAAGAAAGATGTCGCCAACGGCAGCTACAAATCGCCGTCGGCCGTCGTCGCAGCCGGAGACGCCAACTCCAAGGTGCCAGCCAAGCCACAGCCGCCCAAGAAGCCCGTGGAGAGCGTCGACCTGCTGGGCCTGAACGACAAGCCGCCGACACCATTGGCTGCACCTGTGATCAAGACCCCTTCGCCACCTAAGCCAACACCAGCTCCGTCGCCGCCTAAACCAGAACCTGCTGTGCAGGCGCCAACTCCGCCGGAGCCGGCAGCAGACCCAGTCGTGAAACCCGAGTCTCCGCCCAAGCCTACGACCAAGGAGCCATCGCCGCCCAAGCCAGTGGTCAAGGAGTCATCGCCGCCCAAGCCCGCGGCCAAGGAGCCATCGCCGCCCAAGCCCGCGGCCAAGGAGCCATCGCCGCCCAAGCCGACGCAGGCTTCGCCATCTAAACCGGCAGAAACGTCGCCGCCCAAACCATCAGAGCCATCACCACCCAAGGAGACGAAGAAGTCGCCAAAGAAGCCCTCGGAGACTGAAGATGACGATTTGATGGCGTCGGCGTTCACTTCCGTGTCCGTCAAGGCAGAAGATGTCGACAACGACGTCGACAACGACGACGACAACGACGACGACAACGACAACGACAACGACAATGACAACGATGGGGACGACAATGATAACGGCGACAACGATGGTGACAACGACGAAGCCAAGGACAAACCCAAGGAGCCCAAGCCCAAGAAGATCACCCCCACGAAGAAATCCAAGAAGAAACGAAAGGTGCGGGGGGTACTGTCGATTATTGAACTTGTTGCTGAAGCCTGAGCTTCTTCTTCTCACGTCACTATTCACGTTTGCTCTTGTAGAAAGGAAGGAAGTAGACGCCATCGCTACTTCAGTTATCAGCCAGTCAGCTTTGCGGTGCCTTTAATTCGCGACGCAGATGCTTGGAGGCAGTAGTTTGGTTGTCCAAAGCTTGAGGGTCGAGTGAGACGAAAGCCGAGGGTCTCGCTCCTCTGTCTAGCTGCTCTTGTTAATGAAACAGAGAGCGCATTTAGCCGAGAGACACACGTAAGCGCTTCTTTCGCTTCTGCAGGAAGATTCCGTCCTCTTCGTGGGTGCTGCCAGGTGTAGTAACTGAGGTGTCACCAGTCGGTCGTGCCGGACTGATATCGCGGTTCACGTTTTCTGCGTGCTGTTTCTCAGCCATCTGCATCAGGTCGCTGGCGATCTCACCCAGTTCTTTGTTGTCCCGCTGCAGCGCTTCCTTCTCTTGATGCAGTGTCGTGATTTCCTCGCTCTGAGCATGGACCTGGCTACGAAGCTGGGCATCCGCCTTCTGCACTTGTTCTGCTTTGCTCTGGAGGACAGCCTTCTCGGTCTCAAGCTGCGCGATCTTGGCCTTCAGTTCATGCTCATGTGTCACCACATTTTCCTGGGAAGCCAACACTTGCTGCGCGTTATCCCGCAGCGCCTTGAGTTCCTTCTGGAGCTCCTGCAGTTGCTCCTGTGCCATTTTCTCCGTACCCCGTGCGATTCCCAGTTCCTCGCGAAGCGCTGCCATTTCCTGTTCGTGTTGCTCAATCAGCTCGCGCTGGACGTGTTCCACAGAGGCTGCACGCTGCTGGTCTTTGCTGGCGAAGCGATGCTGCAAGTGCGCGACGGACTGGGCCAGCACCGTCTCGGTCTTTTGGTAGTTTGCGACTTGCACGTCCAGCTTCTCCACTCGCTCTTGAGCCAATGACAGCGTCTGCTGCTGCTTCTCGAAAGCTACTTGCAGCTTCAGCCGCGTCGCCTTCTCCATATCCAACGTGGCCAGCAGCTTCTCCAGCCGCAGATCCTCGCGCATGCCGCTCAGCGTCTGCCTGTGCTCCTGCAACACGGCATCCAGCCGCGTCTGTAGAGCTTCACACTGAGCCGCCACCTTGTCTCGCTCACGCTCGCGGTCTATAACTTGGTAACGTCGCTCCACGAGCTCCTTCTTGGCCGCCAGCAGCTCCGCGTCCGCCGCCAGCTTGGCCTCGTGCTTGGCCTGCGCGATCTTCGCCTTGATCTGGGCTGCCGAGAACCGCACGTCAAATTCTTCAGCGCTGTCATCATCTGCCGCTGCTTCTACACTATTTGTACTCTTTATAGAGGGCTCTAGCTGCTTCTTGGTGTCGAAAAACGCGGTTTCGACGCATTCCGCGTCGTCTTTTTGCTGTTGCGCAGCGGATTCCGCCGCTTTCACGTGGTCTGCAACATCCATCGACACATCAGCAGACAGAAGACGCTCGAATTCTTCCCCTCTAGCAACTTGTTTCTCCATCCACGTCTCGTGTCTAGCGCCACCGCCGCGTCAATCCCACAACGTCTGCCGTCGAATTTGAAATGCAAAGGAAACGTACCAACATAATGGTACACTGTCGACCACCAAAGGAAACGTACCAAAATCACGGTACGTTAGCGACTCATCGCTCTGGTACAACACTTCGCCATGGCACGCCGAAGGAGCGCAGCTGCCGCGACGCTGCGCATGGGCTCCGTGGGCGGTCTGCTGCCCTTGTTGGCAGTATCAGGCGCCTCCTCCTTCGCAGACCGACGAGAAGCTCTGAACGTGCCTCCTGAGGCCTCCAAGACGACGTCTTCGGACTGCATGTCGACCACCGCGTTGTTGGTCTTCCGAGGCCTCGGGGCGGGTCTTGCCTGGACCATCGGCGTGGACGGCTACGCGCTGGCCAGCATGACGGATGCCGAGTGGAAAAATCACGTGGCAGCGCGTCCGGGCTCCAGTGCTGCGCGTGAAACGGCGAGATCGCTCGGCTACCTCAGTGTGCGCAACATGCTGGGCTTCGCGAGCTTCTTGGGCATCTTTGGCGGCGTGAGCTGCAGTCTGGAGAAGGTGAGAGACAAGAACGATCTGCTGAACCCGTTCATGGGCGGGTTTACAGCCGGGATGGCCATTCTTCCAGGAGAGCTGCGCAACCCCCGCACGCTCTTGACAGCGGCGTTCCTGTGCGGCTCAGCGTCCATGGCGCTGCACTACCTCATCCCGAGTGGAGACAACAAGAACGAGGGCGGCATAAAGGAGACGCGAGAGTCGCGAGGCATGTAATAGAAGAGGAGGAGAAAACTCTATACTTGGTATTTGCAAGCGCTGTTCGTGCGGTTATAATTAAGCTTTTGATGCTGTCAGGACGAGGAGCTCGAGAGCGAAGCAGAGGACAGAGTGGTAGATGATGAGACAGCGACGGCATGTGAATGGCAATAGCAACGCTATTACTGCGGTGGATGCAGTCGCCTCGTTGGGGTGGGGGTCAGGGCGGACTGTTCCTGCCAACATCACTTCAACGTCCAAACGCGTAGCACCTCTGGTTGTTTATGATGATGAGGTTGCGCCCAACACAGACAGACTGGAGAAGAGGAGTGGAGCTGCTACGG
Organism: Phytophthora podocarpi; assembly: GCA_001314375.1. Classification (NCBI taxonomy): domain Eukaryota; phylum Oomycota; class Peronosporomycetes; order Peronosporales; family Peronosporaceae; genus Phytophthora; species Phytophthora podocarpi. The sequence goes on from LGSN01001301.1 coordinate 3,968, forward strand.
CCAGACGTCCTCCATCAAGCAGTTTACCTGACAGTCGAGACCCCCTTGCCGGATGTCGCCCAAAGCGCCGCGTTCAGGTACAGTGATAGCGCAAACGCACTAGTGGATCGGTATATACCTTATGTGATGGCTTGCTGGGGAATTCACAAACTCTTCTTTGCTGACGTCAAAGAGTGCACGAGGCGCGAGCGATAAATGTAAACTGTCAAGTGATGCAGCGACCTCAGAGGAATCGATTGGCGACCTCATGTACGTGTCTGTAGTTCAGGCGAATGAAGGAGCTCTCCGGGTGCTGACAATCTTAATTCTACCTGTTTACCCCTTGGGAGTTCCCTAGAGATGGCAAACTACGCCAAACTCGTCTACTAGCAACAGACAACGCAAAAGTGGAAGAAGACTTTGTCCCGGTATCAGATTCGGATTGCGTGGTTTCGTTGCTGCGTGCCAAGTACGAGACTCGCCGAGTTCACCAGGTCTTCCGTGACTGGGACATTGACAAAAATGGTGGCGTAACATTGGCGGAGATCGAGAGTAACTTGCGCTGTCAGGGTTTGCGTATCGACAAGCCGCAGCTGACGAAGCTATTTGATACGTACGACCTTAACCACGACGGCCGACTACTCTACGATGAGTTCATGCGCCTAGTGTATGGGCCTGTGCATGAACAGCGTTACAGCTATTTAGCAGACCAACGTCGAAAGAAACAACAAGGACAGCAAATGGATGAGGGAGATCCGTTGGACTTCCTCCGCAGCTCGGCAGTGCCGCAACAGACGAACCACAGCACTGATGTAAGTACATGTTACTACCGTCGTAAAAGAATTCTACGACTGACTAATGATTGCTGCACGAAACAAGGACCCTGGCTTTAGAGCTACGCTCCAACGCAAGCTGAAGACATATGCTTCAAGACTGAACGACACGTACGCTGCATTCGACGATGACCACAATGGCAACTTATCGCACCGAGAGCTTTTCCACGGGGTGTGGTTTTATTGCGCATGATATCTCGCAAGAATCGTGAGATTAAGTGCTTGACACGCGACTGCTTTTTGTTTTGTTTTGCTTGTTAAAGTTGCAAGAGCTGGGTCTTCATTTGACTGAACGCGAATTCCTCCACTTAGCAGCACGTGTGGACACAAATGGAAACGGCGAGATTAGTTTCAAGGAATTTCGTGATGCCTTCGGCGGTAGTTCGACTCCTACTGGTGATGAAGAAGACAAACGTGTCGAAGAACAGGACAAACACAGTCCAGAGACACAAGCAAACGACAGCGGGCAACGACGTCGAGCCACAAGGACGTTCAACTTCTCGCACTTGACAAGGTAAGCTCAGTTGTCGGTGATTTTCGTGAAAAGTAGTTTCTCCTCAAACTGAAACGGGTGCTTTGCCTCTGTAGACGAACAAAAATTCCTACTCGATGTGGTCGCACTCCATTCCCTAACACTAAAGCGATGATCAGGTAGGTTTTGATCGCCAGTGAGTATTGTTTTTTACATACAACACTCTAACCGCTCATGCGTACTTCATGCAGCGGCAATCAAGATGACGGTATGCTGAATCCGTTCACGACGGAAGCGCAGCTATACGGCAGTGGTTCGACGTCTCGACCGGCCCCCACAATCAAGGTGGCTATGACGCTCGGTCAAGAAGAAAAACAACACCGCGATGCTGCTAAAGCCAACCGACTGCAGCGACTGCGTGTCCAAATGGAGCATTACGACACCCAAGCAAGGCCGCTCCAGGATTCCTTCAATGTGGTCCAGGAACGGCGGGAACGAACGCTACAGCGCCACCAGGAACGATATCACCAGCGTATCGAGGAGCAACGATCACGCCACGCTCTTTCGCCGGCACGGAAAGGTATCCAGACGGCTCGCCCGAGCCCCAGAGCCCCATTCGAATGACGGCACCATCAAACCAAAGTTTTTGCCTGTGGCGTCTGATACTTAACCTAACGAAAGCAAGAGTGTGGTTTAGAGCTTCCTAATACTGTACTAATGATCCTGCGACTCGAATGCGAACGTCATAAGGTTGTGCGTCGATGATACGCCGGTACCCGTGTCCTCTATTGTATCACCGGACATTGCTTGCTGGTACGCCGAGATAGCCGAAGGGTGGCAGCGATCGTAGACTGTAAGCACAACGGCGCGACAAACACTGATGAAGCGGTCCCAGCTAGCAAGCAGAAGACCGCGTGTTTCCTGGCCGTTGAGATACCACACATCCAGCTCAGCTAGCGCATCCACTAGCGCGCTGAAGAGCGGATTAAGCTGTGCCTTGGTTATCTCGCTGTCGTGCAACACGTGTACCACGCGGGTCAGCAAGTGCTCCAGTAGGTGTTGGAACTCTTTAGGTTGAGATAGTCCAGCACCAATGGTCAAGAAACCATGAACCACGAGGTACAACTTGCTCTCCAACTCGTCCAGACTGCGAGCGCTGTCACGTAGCGTTCCTTTTGCAGCAGCCCATGATCGCACGCGCGCCATAATGTTTTCTCGGTACACTCTGAGGACATCGTTGTCATTAATGAGGTGGGCCTTGAGGTCGCGCAGACAGTTAGTCAATGGATGACTTAAATCCAACCCAACCGTCTCCCGTACGCTCGTAGGCTGCAGTTTCTCCTGCAGAAAACCAATAGCTGGCCAGTCTCCCGTGCTCGGAGATCGCAGCGCAATCTGGGCACCATTCTCAACCACAATATCTTCAACTGCATCCGTTCCTTTGGGGAACATGAGCTTCAACAGCGTCTTCCGTTGAGGAAGCCAGTGCGTCATGAGCAACGTCGCGAAGAAGTGCAGATCGTGCCACGTTAGGAAGCCTGTGTCGGGGTGTTGAGGGTGCACTTGGAACCTCGTGTGCAGGATGAAGAGCAGACACGCGTACTTGCTGGCAAGCTGCTCCGAGAGCAGGAAGAGCTCGCTGACGGCGCGGCACGGAAGGCCGTGGAAGTTGCGGTCCTCCACAGCAGCGTAAACTCGTCGGAGGTTCACCAGTTGTCGACGACAGCTCTTGAGTGTGCGGCCGGAGCGCTCCGCCACGTCGTCCAGGTCCTTCTCCAGTCGTCCGGATAGCTTCTTGCCCAGCAGCCAGCGGTCCACGTCGGCGTCCCGCGTGTAGTAGCGCTCCACCATATAGTGCTGCTGGGCTGGCGGGATCTGAAACAGCAGCTGGGAGCGAAACAGACTCGGCTGCGACAGATAATGCTCCAGTTTGTCGTACAGGCGATACTGGTCCACAGTGTCTCTCCAGAGCAGCTCGCGCAGCTTGGCGGCTGCGTCTCCGCCCAGAAACGGCATGGGCACAGCCGACGGAAGACGCAGACGAGCGGCAAGCGCGTCCGCTGTATTGTGACCATCCAGCCACAGCGCGAACACGTCCTCGTTCACGCGGATCGGGTCCGTCAGGAAGGCTTCGAACACCTCACGCATCATGGTGGCCAAGATACGGCGATAATACCTAATTGAGCTTCTGGGTAATATGTGGACCACACTAAGTATTACGGCACAACTCGACTGTCGCGTTTTCTAACGATTGCCTGACCGAAGAGGCACTCTGACGACCAATGCATACCTCAACGGAGAAGCGCAATCTACAACTTGTAGACCTGCATGCTCAGACAGATAACCTTGCAATTCAGGCCTTCCGGAGTGGTGGATGTTTTGAAGGACGACCGACACCCGAGTGGAAAGGCTCCAACGACGATGTTCCGATTCAGCTGACGACGACCAACATGCTGACGCACAGCTGAAGTGGAAAGCCCAATATGGGCAGAGCGACTGACTGCAGGCGACTTCACGTGACATTCTGTCAACGTGGCGGCGTCGTAGACTTGGCGCAGGTCTGAAGCAGCCAAAAGTGTCGTTCCTTGCTTGACCACACACGCCATGCCACCACTGCGACCACCGCTGGCCTTAATGATAAGGGGCCCTTGTCGCGTACATGTATTAATACTTCGTACGGTACAGGTTATCAGAAACGGTTGGAAAGTATGTGAGTTACATGAATTACTCTAACGTAGAAATTCTAACGCGACCATATGAGAGCGGAAACTATGATCGATTGATTATCCTTCCTCATAGCAAACCAATGGGATCCAGCTGCACCAGTGAATCACTCCTCGTTGCACCAATGCCTGTCGAGCTACTCCGAAGTGCACAACTGTACATGTACATGTATCCGGATATGCAAGGCAGCTCTGGGGGAGACTCACGACCGGTGCGCCGTATTCTTGTCATCCTTGGAAGAGAGAAAGAAACGCAGGCGGCCAAACTCTACAAGCGGACGAAGTACTTCTTGCACCCCGGTAGATATCTGGATTGGAACCGCTTGAACGTTGACGCTATAATGGCACTGCTTGCTTACATGTATTAGTTCGAACAGAGCAGGCCTGCTGACTTTGCTGCCCGTAAAGATTGCCTAAATTCTGCAAAGACACGCATGTTACGCGGCATCGCAAAGCTTTTTCTGACCACACGTTTGAGCGGCAACGTGCGATGGGAACCCCCCGGCAGCTAGGGGAAGGTAGCGCGCTGCCAAGGGAAAGCAAAAACGGCAAAGGCGAGGCAACGGGGGGCAGGTAAGCACACCAGCAAGTCCGGAATGGTGGACACGAGCACATGGAGCACGCGAACGAGATCAATGAAATGTTTTTTTCTAAAAAGTAGAAAAAGAGCATGCGCGAGGTCACTGGCAATACATGGCATGTATTCATACTGTAGTATCCCTATTAATACTAGCAATCCACCGGAAGTGGCCATATTGAAGCGCTCGAACAGCGGCTCGCTCGATGTCTCTTCAATGAATGCGACATGGTTTCGCACAAGCAGACACGCTAGTAACGGTGACCAATGCCGAATGTATTCGGTGTGCTAGACGGCGGTGGGGTGGCCGGTTGCACTGAAGCCCCCGCAATCGTCGAGTCCGAGTGTTCTGAGACTTTTCGACCTGACGCCAGCGAGGCTATCCATCGAAAAAGTGTCACGATCCGCCGATTGTCGAGCGAGTAGATCGCGACGCCACAAGCACACAAACACTCGTCCCACAACCTAAAACTACAGTTAGCGAGCTCTATTATTCAGTGGGGAGTTTTTTTGTGCAATGAAATTTCAAGGAAACGATTTCATGCTTTAGAACTGTCGTCAAAATTGGTCCGTATAGATGGATTAGGGGTTGTTGTGTCGTCACGTTGAGACTCGATCACCGAAATGAGCCCAGCGTATCCACTACAGCGGGTATCCGCAGCCCGCACAGCGTTCCGGTTGTGCGATTACGTAGTGCAAATTGCAGGGAGGGCAGCCTCCGCTATGCAAGCTGGATACTTCAGCTTCAGATGGGGCCGCTATTAGCGCTGAGGTTGGCGCGTCCCATACAACATACCGGTACAGTAAGCGATCCGTGTCTTCGATATCTGCAGCTTTGGATAGGACTGGGTCAATTGCATTGCAGTTGCACTGCAGTGCACTCTACCCGGCACCGGGTAAGGATTAGGACTCGCCTCAGCCAGCGTGGCTAATGAACGCCCAGCCCGCTTCCACCTCGTCATTTTACAACTTGCCCGCTCCGGTCCAAGTCCTTACAAACAGTCCGAACTGTCCGTCGGAAGATCTCAACCACAACACTCTCCTTTTCAACAAAACCACCATGCTGTCCTGCAACAAGATGTTCGCCATGTGCGCGACAGCGGCTCTGATCGTGTCCATCATCGTTGAGGCGGCCCCCCAGACCTTCGGCAACCAGGTTCCGGACTACAAGCACGGCATGCAGGTTGGCGTTGGTGCCGGTTTGGGTCTCAACCTCGGCGGCATCGGTGTGGGCGCTGGCGTGGGCCTTGGTGCCGGCGTTGGCCTTGGCGGCGGTGACCAGAACGCTGAGACCCCTTGCCCCAGCTCGGACGACAACACGCAAATGACTACGCAGTCTGGTCTTGGCCTCGGCCTGGGTGTCGACGTTGGTGCTGATGTTGGCGTTGGCGGTGTTGGTGTTGGCGCCGGTGTGGGCGTTGGCGCCGGTGTGGGCGTTGGCGCCGGTGTCGGCCTCGGCTCGCACGGTGTTGATGTCGGCGCTGGTGTCGGTGTTGGCGCTGGTGTTGGCATTGGCGGTGTCGGTGTTGACGCTGGCGTCGGTGTCGGCGTGGGCATTGGCCTTGGCGGCGGTGACCAGAACGCTGAGACCCCTTGCCCCAACTCGCAGACGTCGTCGCAGTCGGGTGAGCAGAACGGCGTTGGTGTCGGAGTCGGTGCTGGTGTTGGCATTAACATCGGCGGTGTGGGCGTGGACGCCGGTGTTGGTGTTGGCGCCGGTGTTGGTGTTGGCGCCGGTGTCGGCCTTGGCTCGCACGGTGTTGATGTCGGTGCTGGCGTCGGCGT
>LGSN01001302.1:0-10322 GCA_001314375.1 Phytophthora podocarpi
CACCTAGTGCGTTACCCTTTCGTACCTCGCGGACCGATATCTGACTACCCGTTCCTACCAGCAAGTTCGTAACCCGCAACGGAGGTACATCGCCGTCATAGTCTAGGAATGTGATCGTCCAAGTGTAGCCTAACTGCGGGGAAGGTGTCGACTGCTTCACTTGCACTGAACTAACCCACGACATGGCCTCCAATACGGACTTCATTGTGCCTACGTCCGCGTTAAACGGGATCGGTGAAGACGCTTCAATGAGGAAGCTGCCACTAAGAACGTTGCCATCAGTGAGAGTGTCCGTCTCGCAGCCTGAGTCTGTAGCTGTAAACGTGGCTACATCCACTGCACAGATAAACTGCGGCAGGTTCCCTTCCGAGTCCTTGAACGCCACCGTCCAAATGTAGCCACCTTGCTCGTCCGCAAGCGACTGGGACACCAGAACATCGCCGAAAACGGGTAACCGGTTGAGATCTGTCGTAAGCTGAGCGGCGGTGGCCGATGCAGCATTAACGAACGTATTTGCATCATTAAACCCGCCATAGTCCAGCATGGTAACCACCACTTTGCCATCCACTAGATAGTCCGTCAAAGCGTTGTTTTCTTGCGTCTGGAACGCTGTACAAGTTGTGTCTTTCCACACAAGCAACGGCGTGTTCCCATACACCCCGTTGCCGTGGAAGTAGATTTTGTATACAAATCCGTTTTTCGCTTGGTCGACGTCGGCCTCACGGGTAACGAAGACGTTGTCGATGTTCGGCATGGCTTCAAGCGCAGTCTCCATCACCTTGGCAGACGCGTCGAACGGGATGCAGTTAGACACTTCTTCTGCGCCCAGGTAGTTGAAATAGAGCTGGTACGAGCCCACTATCAACGGTTTATTCGCCTTCACAACGACTTGCTGCACTGCAGTGTCCGTCCCCATAGCGACGTCCTTGTCCATAGTCACAACGCAATTGACAGGGACACTGCCAGTCGCCATAAACGTCTTGTCCCCACACTCCATAACCAAAGTCTCACCAGCGACGTCCTTGCCAACAAAAGTAATCTGGAACACGTAGCCGTAATTAAAGTCCACCGACGCATCGCCATCGCGTGTGACCACGACATCATTCGTGCCCAGAGCGCCGTTAGTTACAGTAGTCAATGCAGTTTTAACCATACTTGCGTCTGCGTTCCAAGCGATAGCCGCAGTTTTGGCCCCCAGCGTCGTAAATGTACCAGTATTTCCGTTTGCCACCTTCCTCGTGAAAAGCAGAGTAAACGTTCCTTGCAAGATGGCTGCGGCCGCCGAGATGGTCACGGTTTGTACCGTCGGAACGCGAAAGGCGAATTTTCCTTTGATACACGCGCCTCCAGGACACGACGACGGTAAGACGAACGTTCGCAGGGTTTGAACTTCTGGAATTTGTGCTGCTTTGGTAGTAATTTCCTGGATTTCCATGACGTGAGACGCAGCTAGACGGATCTCTTGAACTTCTCGCTCATAAAGAGCATACCCTGCTGCAAGATTCTGTACTCCTGAGGCTGCACTGCTCGGTACAATAGAGACCGAGGGAGTAAATGAACCAACGCCGATATCCGTCCACGCAGCCACGTGGACGTAGTAGTTGATCCCAGCGAGGAGGTTGGAGATCGCGTACGAGTTCGACGCCGATCCTGGCACAAAATCGTCCTGAATTGTCATAATTCCTCCGGAAAGAGCTATGGTCTGCTTGCCAAGCTTCGGGATGTTACCCAACGACGACTTGAACTTGATCGTCCATAGAAACCCGTTCACTTTGTAAACCTCGAGCTTTTCTTCTTCCATACTCGATAGAAATCGCGAAGCTGTGGTTGCATCATCAGGTAGAGCGAGTGGAATCGAGTTCACTGTTAACGCCGCAGCCCCATCGACTCCCTGTCGTAGCGTCGATATCAAGACATTTGTCGGGCCAATGTTCGAGCCTGTGGACGCAACCACTTGGAGAGCTGCCAGATTGCCAGCTACTGCTGCGCCGCTGAAGTGGATCGTGTAGATGAAGCCATGCGGGGCCAAGTCTGCGTTGGTCCGTCTAGTTACAATAACGTCGCTAGCACCGACAATCGTGACGCTTAAGGCCGTCTGTACAGTGGTTACCAGCTCCAATTGAAGCGTATTTTCGCTGGCATCCCACGGGATCGGATTGGTGCTTGTCCGCAAGACTGTGAGTGTATATGTTGCACCAATTGCGATGTTGTTGCTTGGGTTCGAGATCACAAGCTGCTGGATCTCAAACTGCTCGTCCATGACGCTGAATTGTTGAGAAACTTTGTACGCAACGTGTGGGGTGTTGGGGGTCTCTCCATCGTAAGCGGTTGTAAGAGCGAATTCCCCATTTAAAACACCTCCTTCCACCGCACTTTCAACGCCAACGTTAGTTGTCGTGACCGTGTTTGTACACACCGTATCATCTTTCTGCACGACGCCTAATAACGGAAGATTGCCAGTAAATAGTTCTCCGACAAATGTGATACCATAGATGAATCCTTTAGGCGACGATAACATATCCGTATCTTGGGATACGAGAATATCACCTGTGGCACTTGATGTGAGCGTTTTCAGGGCACTAGCAACGTCGCTCGCTGCTGTGAACAGAAGACAACTCGACACTTGACCTCCGAACGTGATCCTGTACGACCCGACCGCAGTACTATCCTTGATACTTAGCACCTGCACCTCACTGCTACCTCCAAGTTCGACCATTTCCACGTATGCTTTGCGAACGCTCCCACCACTTGGCGCCCATCCATCTACGCACACATTGTCTCCGTTATCTTTCGTTTTAAGTGAGATCAAGTTCACGACCGGCGCAGTTTTATAGTCCAGAAAGAAGATATCGTACGTGAATCCTGGAGATCCTGGTCGGACCGTTTCCACCGTTAAAACTGGGTAGATGCCCGCTTGAGCTCCAGTTGAGCATGTACCCGTTCCAACATTTCCCACAACAAGCTGAGGAACATCTCCAAGCACACGACTAAAACCCCCACTAATCGGACCTTGGAAGTGGATAAAGTACTCGTAGCCATAGCCCCAATCTGCCGATCCATCGCCTTCCCGAGTAACATTTATATGGTCAATATTATTCAAGACGCCCACGTTGGCTAAACCATTGAGAGCATCCTCCAAATCATCCGCCAGAAGTCCGTATTTCAAGCAAGAAGTTGCACATGTCTGTCCATTGAGCGTAAATTGCACCTGAAAGAGCCCAGCAGTGTCTGTGACCTCCGTATTCGACGTCATTCGAATGCGTTGGATCTCAGTTTGAGACGTCCCGTTCCCGCTTCGAGTTACGACCACATTTCCCATAGATAACGGGGTCTTTTCCAACGCTGCTTCCACGTCACTGGCTGGGGCCCCCCATTTGATGCAGCTTGAGACTTGACTATTGAGTGATATCTGGTAGAAACCTTTCGAATCCACCATTTGTCCAAAGTCTGTCGCCAACATTAATCGTTGGTGTGGTAGTTTACCTCCATGAGTGACGACGCCGACTGTGGCAGTAGCAGCACCGATCCCCGCGCAGCCATACACCTTCAAAGAGGCCACATCTCCAGCCACAGTCTCACCTAGAAAGTAAATCGAATACACGTAACCTGTACGGGTACTACCAGTTGCTCCGATAGTGACAGGACCAACTCGAGATACCAACACGTCGTCTGTCGTTGCAGAAGTGTCGAAGGCGAATACTAAACTGAAGATGGCTGCCTGCACGTTTGCTTCATCTTCGTTGAATCGGAGACAACTGCTACGGGGTTTCGTGATCCCGTTTCGAGTCATTTCGAATTGAAACGAGTTGGCAGCGTACGCTGTACTCCACGCTCCAGAAGGTACTGTAGCAGTGATCGTTTGTACTTCGTGACCTGTACGCTGGACGTTGTAAACCAACCCGTCGATACGTAGCTGCATTCCAGGGAAGAGCTCTCTCGTTGACTCCCCATTGGCTGCTACTACCGGCGACCGAGCAGTGACACTCACTTGTGAAGTACTGATAATCCCTGTAAATGGTGCATCACCGTTCGTCCCAGCCAAGTTGTTTATCGAGGTAGAACCAAAGCGAATGATGTCGGTCGGTGCAATAAACTGTCGGATATCGTCGACGCCTGTAATGGTTGCAGTTGAGCCACCTTGAGCGAGTGTTGCAGTCGCTCCGGGTATTTTCTGAGTGAGTAAATACCCTTGCGTGACCTCCACATCACCGAATAAATCCATCGCTTCAATCCCGAGTTTGATAGCTTCGGCTGAAGACGAGTACGGGAGCGTAGGAGTTTGTCTCTCAGTCATATTGAAAGAGAAAGTCCCCATCGTTGGGGACGAACCCGGTACATTCGTGTACACATCAACTGACGCTTTATTTCCCTGTAGTAACGAGCGTGTTGCCGACAATGAAGCAACGTCGCCACTACCAGGCGGGAACGTAAACCCCTTGAAGTCTCCTGTTGTCTTCATGAACCGAATTCTCCAGCGGTATCCCCCTCGCGTCCCTGAATTTCGAACCGGTGTGTTCTCCCAGCCCCCAGAGCAGAGCGAATCACTGCAACCCGTACTTGAAGACGGGTATTTGAATCGTTTCACAGTCACTCGTCCGATTGTGTCCATTTCGTTGAGTTTTCGCTGCAATTGATCAGGATCTTCGTCAAAGAAAACTTCTCGAGGACCAAAAGACGACGAGTGGAAGTCAAGTAGAAACGACCCGCTTAGTCCCTTCGAGCCAGGCGTGACTTGAGTTACAGTCACGTCGTAGTTGTTCGAGACGGCTTCAGCCACAAACGTAGTCGTGATATCCGGTAAATCTCCAGCTCCAGGCGGAGTAAACGTCGGGTTGGAGATGAAGCGAACAAGCCACGACATTTCTCCGTATTTCCCGTGAACTGTTCGCTGGACGCTTACTTTACGTCCGTCATTGGTAGCCCCAGCTTCCAGCACGCGCTCGACGAGGTTTTCGTCGGCATTCCACGGTAGTAAAAGCGAAATTCCCAACGGTGTGGCCGCACCAGCATTTCCAGAATTCATAGTAGCACAGACGTTAGTCTGGCCTGTTGACTTGATATTCACCAGCGTTGGGGTTACACTTGAGACTTGAAAAATGCAGGAAGTGAACGTCCCCACTGTAAAGCGGTCGTCTGGAAGTAGATAGTCCTCTAACGTATCTGCTCCCGATTTAATTGTGAAGGCTGCTACCGTACACGGCGTCCCCACTGCGTTTGAACAACTCGCACTGACAGTATACCTCGCTGTCATACCTGCATCACCCTGTACTCTTAAGTCAGTAAAGTCTCCACGTAAAATAGTTCCATCGTTGGGCGTAGTGACTGAAGCTACAGACGTGGATCCTGTGAGCATCGTGTCTACAGCAACCAGTTGAGGGACATCTCCTGGAGCATTGCAAAGTTGTGAGCCTGAAGATTCTTCCAGTTGTTCACAAGGATGCGTCGTATCGCTGGCATCTCTGAGGAACGTCACTGTCCACTCGTATCCACCAGTCTTGATGTTCACGTCACCTCTGGAGACTGCAACGTCCCCGACATTGGCCATGTTCTCTAGAATCTCTTCTACTGACGTTCCTGTATTCCCACTGTCCTCCTTTGTAGCCCAAGCATTGTGTGCGATGGGACCACTGGTCACAGCGGAATTCACAGCCATGTGAGCGTAAGTCGCAGCAGTTGAATTCATTGAGACCGTGAAAGATCCACGAATGGGGCCAACTCCAGTAGTAGCCACACTTGGTACACAGCTTTGAGTCCCATCGCTCGCAGTCGTCGTAAGTCCGTCTGGAACGCACTTGAGCAGGAACGTGTGGCCAACTTGACGTCCCCAAGCTTTCGAGTAGCCCGACTCCCACACATCGTCCCAAGCTGCAGGTGTTGCGCTCTTCCAATTGCCAGCCATGCCATTAGAATGGTCACTTGTCGGCTCTGCCCATACTGACGAAGTAAACGTGACGAACCACGTATAACCGAGCACTTGGTCTGACGTCGGAGCTCCCCTTGAAACCTTGACACTGCTAGGTTTAATCGTACCCAACTTATTCAGCTCCAATTCCATCTCCGAACCTTCTGCAGTAAAACTAATTGGCGCTGTGGTATCGCCGTTAAAGCTGAGCTGGAAGGTGCCCCCTAACTGGTTGCCCTTCACCGTCTCATAGACTGCCGAGCGTACATTCTTGCCAGTAAGTTGAGATGAAACAATCTGCAGTAACCCGACATCGCCTCCTGTTGACGCGTCTGAGAATGTGATAGTCCACGTGAATCCTCTGGCTTGGGTCGCAGGAGAACGCATGATCTCGATGGTATTGATCTTGAGGTTCGTATGGATAAAACTCTCTAGGACTGTGTCGCGAGTTCTAGTATCCAACGTTACCAGCGACGTATGGACGCCAATCTCGCACGCAACAGTAGACGCCACCTCTTTGAACTTAAACATCATCGTCCCCTTGACTTGGTTTCCGTCTAGGCTGTTAGCGAACGGGTCGAGTGGGTGCGTCGCGTCCTCCACATCTGCAGTCGGCAGCCCATTTGTCGGCGTTGTAAAAGTCTTCACGTTAGAATTCGGGTCCACAGTTCTAGTCACCATTGTCGGGATATTCCACCCTCGACTGGTGAACGTGATCTGCCACGTAAACCCTCCCGACCACTTGTTGCCTGTAGGAGCATACACCGTCCTCTTGACCGTCACTGTCCCGAAAACTTTCTTCAAGTTTTGAGTCACTCCTTCCAGGTAGTTTTTCATGGTTATCTCGGATGCATCCCATGGAATATCCCCCGAATACACTGGAGAGGGGGAGGCTAGTGGGGCGTCTACTTCACTCACCAGGCCAACTTGAAACGTACCCATGATCACACTACCCACTACCGTCCGTGCAGCAACACAGGTCGCAGTTCCTGCTGCTGTGCACAACAACAACGGCACCGTACCAGATCGTTTCCTAAAAGTTACCGTGTAGACTGACCCAACAAAGTTTGTATCGACAAATTCGCTGCGTGCGATCGTCACGGAGTCAATCGCGCCGGTCAAGAGTCCTTCCACCACGCTGCCGCTGGAAATCGTAGTCGGTGTAGTTTTCAACGGGATATCTCTTGAAATCTGCGGTGTCTTGTATAGAGGCAGGGTCTGGCTCAAGAACTTACTGCAATAAAGCCCCACGTCGTTCGCAGCCACTGCTATCGTCGTTGAAGTGGCTGTCTTTGTTACCACTCCTGCTTCGAAGGAACATACACTCGCGATAAGCTTCGCTCCGGTGACAACGTACGTGTTAGCTCTCAAGTCTTGTGCCACAGTGAAGCTGGTCCCGTCGAATGCCGTCACACACGTAGCACAAATACGATCCGTTGGGCTTGGAGTGCAAGGCGTACTGAAAGTAGTAATTGCGTACGGATCCGAGTACGATTCGCACGTGTACGTGACTGTAAAAATGGCAGTAGAAGCAGAGCCCACTTCACTCCCAGCCGTTGCTTGAGTTGCTTGAGTTGGTAGATCAGACACAGCTTGTCCGTTTACAGTGACCGCAGCATCAATAGAGATAGAAGGCACGTTGCCTCCAACTTCCACGCCAGTGAACGTAATCGAGTAATCATACGTGAGGTCTGGCCCGACAGTATTCTTCACTCGAGTGACTGTGACCAAGTCAATGTTCGCCAGCCCAATCAACGCGTTCTGGACTATCGTCTCCCCAGCTACTGCATCCTGAAGGGATCCTACGAGGTTACTCGTTCGCTGGTACATTTTCTTCACGCAATGTGTACAAATGCTGCTGTCAAACGAGAAGTAGATCGAGCCGCCAATGCTGGTTGAAGGGCTTGAAAACGCCCCAGGAAGAGTCAACGAGATCGTTTGGACTTCGTTGACGCGTACCACACCAACTTTCAGCGTTTGCGCCTCAAGAACTTCTGGAACTGTCGTTCGAATGGCCTGAATCTCATCAATATCGTCTCCGTCCAGTCGAAGTTCCTGGATTTCGTTCCGATCTGTCGCTGAGGTCACCACCTGCTGAATTTCGTCCTTCACCACGTCGTTTGTCGTTTTAATGACCTGGACTTCATCCACGCCCGTAAACGTCGTGCGTACGACCTGTTCTTCGTTCGTCACCTTCACCGTCGCATCTACAAACTGCTCTTCATTGACAACGTCGTTTTGCAGGACTACAGACTGCATCTCACGCACAATTGGGATCGTCGTGCTGGAACTCTGGCCACTGGAAAAAGCCTCTTCTTCATCCCACTCGACTTGGTAAGACTTGAGACTCGCTCCGCCATCGTACAGAGGGTTGGTCCAGTCAGCTTTCACCATTGTCGACGTCATCCCAGACAGCTTTAAGTTCTGCGGTGCGCTTGGAGGTTGATCTGAGACGGTGACAGACGTGGGCGTTGTAGGTCGAGGGACACCTGCACCCTTGGCGTTGAGCGCAGTGACTCGAATACTATACGAAGAACCAGCAACCAACACGTCCGAGCGAACTCCGGTGATAGCGTCGTCTCCACCGATGATGTACGAGCGCTTCGTTCCATCCACAAGTCCAAATACTGGGGGAGAATCAAACCCCGGAGAATTATCCCACTCGATCATGTATTGCGTGATAGGGAGACCGCCATCGCCTCCGTAGTAGTTCTTTTCGGTCGAAGAAGTCTTCCACTCTATCAAGATCGCGTAACTCGACAACACCGTCGCAGTCGCAGCCTCCGGGCGACCGGGTGGACGATCAGAAGGTGTGATACTACTTGGACTAGGAATTCCGAATGCTCCGTCGCCTTGGCCGTTCACAGCAAACACACGAACGAAATATTTCGTAGGAGATGTCACCGGGATATTGTAGTAAAACGGAGCCTTGTCAGTCGGCGCTATCAGGAGATTTCCAGTTGTTGGATTAGTGAAATCGACAGAGATATCCCATTGAATTTGATACGAGGTGATGAGTATTCCACCATCGCTTGCTGGAATATCCCATCGAAGTTTGAGAAGTTTGCTAGACAGCACGAGCAATTCAACGGCTCGTGGAACTGAAGCAGTCGATCGAGGGATTTGAAAGGCAGGACTGATACTTGCTGCATAGCCATACCCTTCGTTGTTATGCGCTCGAACTCGGATCCCATATTTCTGACCTGTTTTGAGCCCATAAATGACAAAACGGAGCTGTCCTGGGACGTCAATCTCAGCAGGGACCCCAACAACTCCGTCTCTGTCGCAGTACAACGATGGCTGAGTACCAGCTCGCGTTCGGGCAGCGAGTACTCGTGCGCCTGGGCCTTGGAGTTCCGTTCCATCGACACTTAACAGCGAAATGTCGTTCTTCAACTCTGACAGAAACACGATATCCCAGTTGTACCCGTATCCGTTGACCGACCTCATGACGTTCACAGCTCCAATTGTAACCAAACTTTCCAGTGCAATTTGCAAGTCAACTGCCGAAATGTTATGAGATAAGGCTGGAGTCGTATCTGACATTCCTCCGCTAGAGAATGTGACCTTGAACGCCCCACTGATCGGTTGCAGTCCCTTTTGAATGGAATTGACGCCAAGACCCGGGTTCGAACCTGCCCATCGGTCACTCGGGGACACTTGAATGAGCTCTTGCGGACCAACATGACCTGCTCGAAACGTGATTTTCCACTCGTAACCAAACGCGCTCTTGAACACCGGTACCGGGACTGTGACTTCGAGGGCTGAGTCGATTGTAAATGTCGTGTCGGTAGCACCTACGACGCCTGTAATTGTGCGCTGCTTCCCTGCGATCCATATCGTGTCGTCCTTGGCTAGATTAGTGGCAGCTATCGTGGCAGCTATCGTGGAGGAGGAGGAGTGACGAGTGACTGTCGTTCCTGTCGCGGTCACAATCAACCCCCCAACGACGCGAGTAGACTGCGTTCTTGAAACATCCACCGTCCCGACCGTGGACAATCGCTCTAATCGCTCCTTCACAGACTTCAGCCCAATTGGCTCTGCATCCCATCGGAGGTTCTCCGTCACTTCACCACCGAACGACAATTTGAAGTATCCGCTTAGAGTTTGAGAAGCCGCAAAGTTCGCTAAGCGCTGAATTTCCGGAATCCCTTTACCGGCGGATGTCGTTATGGTTTGCTGCTCTTGCGTTCCTTCCGCGCGATACCATTCCACCTTGTACTTGTCCACACTACACAATGCTCCATTCGCTGTACTCGCGCTCCAGTCAACTGCGAGAGTTGTTCCGTCCACTACACTAGCACTAACTGACTGTGGAGGTGGAGGTTGACTGCAAGTTACGGCACTGGCGAGCGGCGACGTTGATGACCCAAATCCATCGGAATTGTACGCCATTACGTGTGCGTAGTACTTTACACGC